>OW386287.2:57242032-57464163 GCA_936432065.2 Rutpela maculata | reverse complement strand
ATAAGTATATATATATATATATTAATATATATATATATATATATATATATATATATATATATATAATATATATATATATATATATATATATATATATATATATATATATATATATATATATATATATATATATATATATATTATATATATATATATATATATATATATTATATATATATATATATATATATATAATATATATATTATATTATTATATATATATATATAATATATATTATATATATATATATATATATAATATATATAATATATATATATATATATATATATATATATATATATAATTATATATATATATATATATAATATATATAATATATATATATATATATATATATATATATATTATATATATAATATATATATATATATATATATATATAATATATATATATATATATATATATATATATATATATATATATATATAATATATATATATATATATATATATATATATATATATATATATATATATATATATATATATATATATATATATATTATGTATATATTCTCGAAATTAATAGTTGACAAACTTGTCGGTATTTGCTTTTATACAACATTAGTGTCTAGAATTTCGTGGTATTAACAAACTAGTGGAAACATTACACTCTTTGTATATTTACTGAATTTTTATATAATTGTTGCACATCTACAGGATACTGCTCGCAGTTTTTTGTAACTAATGTTAGTTTTAGACATTTTACTTCCACATCCACTGGTATAGTATCGACTAAAAAAATTTTGAAATTTTTTTATTGTTCAGATAGGCTTAGACGTCGAGATTTTAAGTTTGAGCAAAAAAATGTCTTTTGATCTATCGGTCTGTCTGTAACTTTTTTTTGTGCGCGCGATTACTCTAGAAGCGGTTAAGGTATTGACTTTTTGGTAACGAGATCTGGAAGTAGATTATATCTTGATCTTGTTCCGTTGAAAGGTTGGGGGATAAATTGGGGTAAATGGGGGTAAATAGGTAAACCAAGCAAGTAAAAGTCCATAAAATTGGCATTTAAGTATATAGGAGAAGGTAGGGTGTCAAACATTTTTTTGGCATTAATCACCCCCATTACCACCCCCACTCCATTATTTAATTTTATAATACGAACTTAGTTGGTGAAACACTCAGTATAAAATAAAGTAAAAAAAAACTATATTCAAAATCTATGTGGGTTTTGAGCCCAGGACTCTTGGATTCGAGGTCAAAAACCTAACTATACCACCATCTGTCAGCTAAGAAAACGTAAATTTTTATATTATAAGTGACGAGTTGAATCAATAAAATATATAAATAGATATTAAACGGAAAAATCATTTCACCAGATTTCTATTCAATACAAACACATAAATAAAAAATAAAAAAATAAGTATATTGTTTTCAAATTTAAATAATTAATAACTTTTTTATTTACTGATCGATTTCGTTCAAAAACAATATAGTTCTTTCTCTAGCTAATACTAACTTACTGTACAATTTTCAACACAATCGGACTTTTCTTTCTTAAGTTATCGTGCTTACAAGAAACGTGACGGACAGACAGACAGACAGACAGACGGACATTTTGAAAGTTGTTCAGAATTTTAACACAATGATATGAATTTTTTTTTTTTGTCTACGAGCGATATTTCTGGTTTTAGAAATGTGTCGATCAAATGCAATATTCCCTTTGCTTTCGTATTTCCAAAGAGTATAAAAACAGATACGAAAAAAATGCATATAACATTTTTTTTTTTTGGAGAATTTTAAAAGCCTTATTTTTTTGTAAACATAATTTCGATATCGCTAATGGTTAGAGAGATATAGGCAAAAAACTTAATCACAGCGCCATCTTTCCAAGATGGCGCCTCGACTGCAACAGTTCGAGCTACTTTTAGTATGTTTAATAGTGAACTTTAATGAAGCCAAGTTTCAAGACTTCATCTAATTTTCCCTTTTTTTCCTATTTGACTGGAGTATTTTCAGGATTTATATTTGTGAAAAACTTAAAGATAAAAGTTGTAGTATGTTTTGCAGTAATAATAAAATTTAAGGAAGATGGCGGTGGTTTCGTTTGCTGTATTTTATTGCTATGGATTAAAATATGGGACTCACGATATGGTCCTGTCAATAAATATATTTTTTATATAGCAATTCACGTACTATTTTAGATGAAAGAAGTATTATCGTAAAGATCTTGGCCTGTAAGACAAAACTTTAAAAGTTTCGGTGACATTAAATGGGTTGTTGATATCAACTGTTTCTATCTACCAAAATTCATTGTGTAATGTGTAAGTCTATTCTGTTACTATATTGATTTTAAAGTAAACATCCAGATCTGGTATTTTGATCAAGACCTGAAAAATGATGAAATTAGCAGGACTTAAAAATAATGTAATGACTGAAAATACTTACACAATGAATGTTGACAAAAACAGTTGTATCATTAATTTAGTTAATATGAGACATTTAAAAGTGCAAAAATCAGGATTATTAAAATTGACATCCACAAAGGTAAGGAAGGAGAAGGGGGGTCCTATTTTTTTCACTAATCTGTCCCAAAAGTATACGTCGTTTTAACGTCGACTAGACGACTATTTGCGTAGTAATAACATTGAATTAATGTCACCACCTACGTTTACTTAACGTCCTTATTCGAAATCGAAACAACGCCAACGATATTGTGACCCGTAATAGACGTAAAATAACCGTCGACAAGAACGTCAAATGGACGCCTCGGATAACGTTGACTAGATGTTATAACGACGTAAGTGTTCTGCCTGGGTGCTTGTTATTATTCGCAGACCCTGATTTAGCTGGCTATCTATGATGTGTGTGTGGCAGCTGTTTAACCAAGCCGGTGAACAGTATTCAGCAGTAGAGTATACTGGGGCCATTGCTTCCACCATTGCGGAGGTTCTTAAGATTGCTGCGTTAGCTTTTCACGATGTATTGGGTAGTCTGTATTAAGTTAGTTCTAGACCTCAATTTTGTCGATAGTTTCTCCAAGTGTTGTCTAAATGTAAGTGCCCTGTCAAGTGTAACATCAAAATATTTAGGGAAACGGTTGTGCCTCAGCGTGATGCCTTCAGATATCACATTAAATCTATGATGTGCTAGACGGTTATTCAAGTGGAAAGCGGCCACTTCAGTTTTATTGACTTTTGGTGTAGGTCCCATTTTCTGGAATATTCATTTAAAGTCTAATAAAGTAAGATAAGTAATCCATTTTGTGTGATATTACTAACTATTTGGATTAAGTCAGTACTGGTAGCATGACATTTTTTGAATCCTGATTGGACATATGGAAGAGTAATATTACCTAATAAGTACGTTGCATATTATAATATACTCCGACCGAATAAAGAATTTATTATACTAGTCAACCATCCTAAGTTGGCAAGTAACCGGACAGAGTCAAATAAATTTCTTCAGTTAACTAGCTAGCTAGCTAGCTAGCTAGCTTAAGAAGCTTAAAAAGCTTGTTTGTCTCCGTCTAACAGTGACGATATTTCTTCTTTCTCTGCGCGGCTACCTGCTAACTTAGGATGGTGACTAGTGTTTTTATTTTGTTATAATATTTTTCTCTAAATTACTCAAAAAAATAAATTGTTTGGATTAATTTAGACATTTTTGGTTGCCCCGGTGTATGAAGAAAACTCTGCTTTGGTGAAAGTAGACAATACTAACTCCAATAAATGTAAAGTCGGCAAAGGCGTCAGACAGGGCTGTGTTCTGTCATCAGTCCTCTTTAACATCTATACTGAATACGTGATGCGACGTGTGCTGGAGGATTAGGTGGAGTAGCTATAGGCGGAACCAAGATTTCTTAACTTAAGATTTACAGATGATACCACCTTAATTGAAGCAGGCGAAGGTGAGCTCATACACCTGTTGGGCAGGCTTCGGAAAATAAGCTCTGATTATGTTTTAAATTTAAATTACAATAAAACGAAAATGATGATTGTAGACCGAGCAAATGATAACCACCCAGACACATTAATGATAGCTGACTGCGTAAACAAGATGGTATACTTTGGAAACCTTGTGAACAATACTGGCGATTATGAATATGAGACTAAATGAAGAATACAGATGACAAGATCGGCAACTTGTCAGCTGACAAAAATTTGGTGTGATAGAAGTATCACGAGACGTACAACGATCAGACTTGCTAACGTCCCAGTTTTCTCCATATTTCTCTCTCCGAGACATGGACCATTGCCCATGTCTCGGAGACGTAAAGAAATATGGGCGGGAGGGAAGCAATTCTTCAAGAAATACGTCCCCAAAACAGACTCCCCAGCATCGTATTCTTTCGAATCCTTTCATTTTTTACCCACATCAACCGGACAGTGAACAAAATAGAACGGTTGAAACTAGATGATAAGAGGTGAGACGTTGGGCTGATGCCACCAAAGAGCTGACCGGAAAGAGCTTTTATGAAGCCTAACAGGCAATCGCCACAGATGTCGTGATGCCACCAGACGTGCTATACAGCAAGCGGAGGTCAATTAGGATAATTTTCATGAATCACAAAACGTCTGACAAGACATTGTGAATAAGAAGAGTAGAGGAAGATGTAGTACATTAACAGAGCTGGGCACTACTTCAAGTAAAAGTAGTATAAATTGTACTTCAATTACTTTTATTACTTGAAGTATTTTACTTCAAATACCTGAGAAATGAGTACTTGGTACTTGATACTTGCAGATATTTTAGAATAGTACTTTGTACTTAGTACTTGTTAAAGGAAATTACACTACTTAAAGTATATTACAATTTATTTCAAGTATTTAAAGTACTTGAACACTACTTCAACTACCTTAGGTACTGCAAGTAAGTTTACAATTCAGTTGAAACCTGCAGAGACTGGTAAGAGAAGTTATTCGTTATTGCTAAAAAGATCATCTGCCTTTAGTTTGTATTAGATAAAGTGACTATTCGTCTCCCTTTTGATGGAGCGACCCCCAATATGTCCCCCTTCGCGTGGTTTCACTAAAAATGGCCCTGGGCACAAAAAATGTTTTCCCATTCTATCCCCCCGTTCATCAATTATTAAACCTGGAAATCTTTTTCCATATGTCCCCCGTTAGCAAGATTAAAATATGGTTACTTTAGTATTAGACATATACACTGTGTAGTCCTATATTGAGAGTGTTGATATTAAGTGTTAATCTGTTCAGGTATTCTTTGGTACCGAAAGTACAAGTTTGAGAAGGTTCCAACATTTTGAAAAGCACCAGTTTTAGCCCGTTTTTTGGCGAAAAGTACAATTTTTGACCAAATATCTGGAAAATGGGCAAGCAGAAAATGAACATTTTCTCATTTAGTAAATAAATAACTTCAAAAAACTGTATTATTATTTAAATATACCCTAATATTTACACATAAAGATTGGTTTAGATAAAAATAAAAAATTTAAAGTACTTGAAGTAGTTGAATGTGTTTTACTTTTAAACAGTACTTGATACTTGATACAACAAGAAAATACTTGAAGTATTTAAATGTACACTTCTGTGCAATAAAATCCCGTACATCTATTTTTAGCTGCATTAAATCATTCTTTATTTATTTGTCAGCGTCAGTGTCATATTTTCGAAATGCCGAAATTAACTGAACATGAAAAAATTATAATGCTCTCTAGAATTGAAGAGGGATGGTCTATCAGAGCAGTTGCTAATCATTATCACTTAAATAAAAGTACCGTTATGAGTGTGAAGAAAAGGTGGAAGGAGGAAGGTATCATAAAGAGAAAAGACGGTTCAGGCCGACCGAGAAGTTCAAATCTCGCTCAAGATGAAGCGCTCCTTGGCTATTTGAGGGAAAAACCATTTCAAACAGCAGTAAACGCTGTGTCCGTTGGAGTTTGGGAACAATGTTGTGTTTACCGATGAAAAAGTTTTTCACTCATGTAATGACGGACATATGTACAAAACATTAGGTATTTATGACATTTTACAATCAATGTCACTTTTTTCATAACCTATATGACAATAAAAAATCTAAGTTCCAAAAAAACTGATTTACATCACTTAATATTAGTAAAAACTGGATTACCTTATTTTTCAAGTGTACGGGATTTTATTGCACAGAACTTGTTAGAATTAAATAGTTGAAGTAGTACAAGTAGTACTTACACCCAAAATTGCAAGTCCTACCTCGGAGTACTTGATACTTGAAGTATTCTGCTTTTTGAAAAGTAACTGATACTTGATGCAACAAGTACCCTAACTAACTATTTGGTACTTGATACTTGAAGTAGTAAATAAGTACTTTGCCCAGCTCTGTACATTAATGAGGCGAAGTTCCTTTAAGTCTACCGTTTTACCTATTTTGGTAATCGTTAACAATTTCCCATTTTGTACGAATTATGCAAGTTTTTAGAGATTTTTTGATTATAGCTTTTACACCTTTCTTGCAATACCGGAATAGTATATTTTGCAATAAATATAAAATGTGGCTCATTTTGCCCGAGTGTGAAAGTTTGTACGAGTGCAACATTACCATTTTGTGCGAGTTGCATACTATACTTTTTCTACGACAACCTACTACATACGTTTAATATTCTAATAAACATAAAAATGTTGACGGAAATACTGACGACATTTCACATATCCCGTCGCTAGTGTAATATTCTCAAAGCCGCCGT
Source organism: Rutpela maculata (assembly GCA_936432065.2). Taxonomy (NCBI): domain Eukaryota; kingdom Metazoa; phylum Arthropoda; class Insecta; order Coleoptera; family Cerambycidae; genus Rutpela; species Rutpela maculata. Next base: position 57,457,513 of record OW386287.2, on the reverse strand, counting down.
CGCTCTAGTCATCGCACTAGCCACAGCGGACCACCCTCCTAACATAATGGTTCATAATTAATGAAACTGTTGCTAGGCAACAAATGCAGTATGAATCATAACGTGTCAGGTCCGCTATGCAATATGATATTCTGTGTAAAATGTAGCTGTTTATGATTAAATGTACGTTCGTTTAATAGACATATTTCGATGTTGTCGTAGGAATAACATATTTTAGTATTTTCAAGCTGCATTTGTTTTCTTCTTTAATAATGTTAGTGATAAGGGGACGATTTTATCAATGTTTTGAAAATTACCTACCAAGTTATTATAGAGTAACAATCCACAAAGCTGTTGTTCCATATTCAACATAATAATTATTTATCAACTTAACATCTTGAATTGTCATTGTTATTTCTGCATATGTTTGTTCATTAAGGTGCACAAGATTTATAGTAATTATAACTTGACTTATTACGTACTCTACAATTACAATTAGAACTTAATTACAGAAAATTGGTTTAATGACTCACAAGTCACAAGACTAACAAACAATGCCGTATTAAACCGTAAGGTGTGCGATAAATAAGGAATTTACGTATTCACGCGGTAAGAAGTTATTTTAAATCCTTTTAGAAATGCAATGACGATCTACAGCTGCACGTATTTTTTTTAGAGAAAGCTAATCTCTTAACTGAGCTGTAGAGATTATTGAGCAAATTCCTGATTCTTAATTCCTTTTGTGGTTGGAAATCCTAAATTTAGATTTATCTAACGTTGCTAAAAATAAACTGGTGTGATTAACCACTAAGAAATTGAACATAGATGAGTATAGCACCGAAAAACACAAATGTAGTAAAGACATGTTACGTCTTCTCGACTTTTCAAACTAAGAACTCAAAATTTAGCAAAGGATCTACGGTCTCGAAATCGACAAGCAGGGCCGGTTTTAAGCAGTTTTTATGGGAGGGTGCGAAATTGCTATAATGCCGAATGACTTCTTCTCTTTTGCTCCTTCATTTTCATTATACAGTATGTCCCACTAGGGTGGCCCTTATTTTCAATATATTTTTTTTTCTTTACGACGCCCCCTATATTTGTTCTACTTGGTAAAAAAATAATTTTTACCAAATTTGAAATTTTTTGGAGCACGGGATCACGTGGCACATTACAGTTAAAAATTTTTATTTTTTTATAACTACCATTTTATATCCTTCTTATTTAAACAGTTGAGCAAGGTATATAGGGCGAGTAGAGCTTAGAACATTGAGTTCTGAGCTCCATCAACCCTGAAATAATAGGAGCAATAGATATTGTAGTGGGGAGATATGTAGGAGGTGCCCTCATCACCTGATATGCTCAGTTCTTTAGTTGTGAAATGAAGTAAAAGTAATAAATAAAAATCTACAAATAAAATGGCAACAAGACAAAAAGAGAAGCTGTATCTTCTTCAACATGACGAAAGTCAAATTATTGGAGCCAAATTACCATCAAATGGATAAGTTCTGAGAGTTTTATTTTATAACCTCCGCAAAGTCAAATTAAATTTACGGTCTAGTGCACATTTGGTGGTGAAAGAAGTAGAAGTATTATGGGAAAAGGCGAGAATCCCAACGAGAAAGTTTCAGCGTAGCATTGAGAAATTGGAATTATTGTATTAAGAATGGAAAACACTACAAAAAATTTGTAAACGTCGAAATCAACTACAGGGAAAGAAGAAGCAAGATTTTCTTAATAAAGTGAATGACTTATTCGATATCGCTCATGCCAATGCGTTGGAAATGATTAGCATTGAAGAAGACAAACTTTTCCTTTTAAACCAAAGAAAAAAGGCTGACCTGGATGAATGATCGGCGGAGATCGTGTTTTATTACTAAAGGAACAAAGAAAGAATCTCGAAAGAAGCAAGAGGATTTAAATCAGTCTAGCCATCAATTATATTTTAAATTAAACTGTAAAAATCATCTCATGATAAATAAATTATTTTTTTTCATTTTAGAAAGTGAAGTGGTTGAATTGGAATTTTCAACAGATGATGAACATGTACAGGAATTGGAAACCCAATTCAACCACTTCACTTTTTAAAATGAAAAAAAAAATTATCAGTTTATTTTAAAATATACCTTGTAATACTTGATGGCTAGACTGCTTTAATTCCTCTTGCTTCTTCCGAGATTTTTTCTTTGTTCCTTTAGTAATAAAACACGATCTCCGCCGATCATTGATCCAGGTCGGCTAAAATGGACTATATTTCTGTACCTACAGAAATATAGTCCACTTTAAATAAGAAACTGAATAATAATTTAAACGACAAATAATGACACAAGTAAACTGCAAAGCCTTAAGCTGCCATTACTGTCAAGTTAATAATTTTAAAACAAGTAAACTGATAAAGTCGAATTAATTCGGATAGTGGGTGAAAATAGAATTTCATATAGGAGAGCGGCCAGAATTTTCAACGCAAGACATCCAGATCGAAGAAATCCCGTAGCAGCAAAAACTGTATGCAGTATTAATAGACTTTTTAATGAGACTGGTTGTATTAAGAAGCATAGACAAAAAAATATCAAATATTAAATAATAGATATGCTGACGATCCACGAATCATAGTGGCATTCAGAAATGACCCAACATCTAGTATTCGCTCAATTGCTATTTTAAACGTTAGTAAAAATAAAGTTTGGCGTTGTCTAAGAAGAAACAGACTAAAAGCTTTCAAGCCGAAATTTTTACACACTCTAAAAGATGGTGATGAGGAAAGAAGGCTAGAATATTGTTTGTGGTTACAAGGGGAATATTTGAATGATCAGAATTTTATTAAAAACATCATTTTCACTGACGAAGCCACATTTTCAACTAATGGGGTTGTGTCGTTACAGAACACTCGTTATTGGGCAGCTGAAAACCCGCATTGGGTAATAAATTGTAAGGACCAATATGTAGCCAGAGTCAATGTCTGGTGTGGCATATTGAATAATAAAATTTTGGGTCCCGTTTTTTTGACAAATTTAAATGCCGAAACTTTCCTCAACCTCTTAAATAATTATCTTGATGGATTTTTAATGGACCTTCCACTGTTGCAAATGGTAAATTTAATTTTCCAGTTAGATGGGGCGCCGGCTCACAATTCAATTGTTGTTAGAAATTGGCTAAACCTTAATTTTCCTCAAATGGTGATTGAAAGGGACAGTCCATTACATGAGTGGTCCCCGCGGTCCCCAGATATCACGCCAATGGACTTTTATTTTTGGGAAGTAATTAAAAACCGCGTTTACAAAACCCGTCCGAGAGACAGACAAGAATTATGTGAGAAGTACAGAAGCTTGTCGACAGGTGACACCAGTAGAATTACGCAGAGTTCTAAATCATAAAAGAAAAATAGTAGAAAAATGTGTTAGATTAAATGGTGGCTTAGTAGAAATAACAAAAATTTAGTTATGTTATTAAATATTTATTTAAATCATTTTGCTATTAACAATTTTATGTATTTTTTTGTTTAGTTTGTGTACATATTACATATGATATTGATTAACTATGAAGCAAAAAGATCAAAATTTTTTGTTGCTGGCTCGAATTAATTAAATCAGAAAATAAAAACTTTACCTAAACAAGGCTACTTAAGTGCATATCGCCTATACATCCCAACACCACAACAGATGACTTGGACGCCTGTTTGAAGAAAACGGCACCAGAAATTCCTTCCCGCTGTACTCTAGTAAAAAGTAGCGTATACCAATCTAACTTTAAAGTTTCTCTCCCCGAAGAATTTGTATATCATGTGTACAACCCTAAAAGCTGGGTTCGAATTGTGCTTTCCGAGCGGACGCGTCTGAAAAACGCTCCCATTAAAATGCGGAAATCCGGCCAAAAGTCCGCTATATTTGATAAAACTTAGGTGAATTTGTAGCTCAAAGAATTCCGCGTAAATCGATATATCATAACAAAAGAACAACATTGAAATAGAATTAATATTTGAAAATAACTAATACAAAGTTATTTAGTGGCAGAACCGACAGTGCAGTGCTATGCATAAAGAAACAAGCTTAAAGGACCAAACAATAAATAACAGGAATATAAATAAGCTAAGTGTCTTCTCATTTTTAAAGTACCACCCAAGTTTATTTATCCAAGTTTATTTATGTCTTAATGACTAACAAGTGTCTGCCGCATAAAACCATTGCAGTGCTTTTTTAGGTCCAAACTTTATCTAAATACAAAGTGTAAAAGATATAATTTTAAGGTGTCAAGTAACTGATAGGTTTGAGGAATAGTACATATCTTGGGACGTGCGATTAGTGATTCTGTGAGTAGTGATTAATTTCGTACGTGTATTAAAAAGAGTGTATTTTGTGGTGTTGCATAATTTTTGCATTTTAAATGCTGTAATAAACTGCCGAGAGGCCGATGCAAACGAATTTCTTAGAAAATTTGAGAAGTTATTATACATCTAAACCCTTGAAAATGTCGACCGCTGTCACCATAAATTTATGGTAAGGCAATAATGGATTGTTGAAGTGTGTTATTCCTTAAGGAAAACAGAGTTTCTTAGGTAAACAAGCGTTAACTTGGGTAATAAATGAACAACCTGATCAGTGGCATACTATTGGTATAATATGCCGGGGGCTGAATCTCTTGCAGTTCAATGGAATGCACAGATTTTTCCAGGAAATGGTATCTATACACAAGAACGATGGATCGAATACAGAACGTAGGAACGCAGGGGCGTTAAAGTGGGAGCAGGGGGGCATACAGAAGAAATGATACACGATAAGAGCCAACAGTAGAGATAAACTGGAGGAAGAAGAGAAAACAAAAAATGAATGAATCAAATTAATACAAGAAGGCCCTTCAATAAGCCACCATCCAAGGAATAACTGCTAGAAATCACGGCAGAGCAAGAAGAAATACTGCACCTGGAATAGGCAAAATAAACAATGAATTAATGCATTATGGAGCTAAAAGGAGCAACCCTCAGAACTCATCACCAAGGCTGGAAACGTTCATATGGTTTTTCCCAAGGAAATGGTATCTACACACAAGAAAAATGGACCGAATACTGAATCTAGGAACGAAAGATCAGATCACGTCCTAGTAGGCAGAGAAGCGAAGGAACGGAGGAATCAGAAGAAAAAGAAGATTTATAGAAGCAGAAATACAAAAAGAGGAACATAAACACTCCATATCACGACACAACACATATTTCACAAGAAGACTCAGAAGAGGCAGAAGTCCAGAACCAAGAACACAAAAAAAGGAGCTTAAACGCTCCCTCACGACGCAATGCGGTAACGCATCTCACAAATACTTACACCTTCCATACCACAGTCCTTTACCATGCGCCATGTGGCTCTCGCTGCAGGCAACAAATATAACCTTAGTTCAACCCAGCGTGGACGTAGCAGGCCCAGCTGTATAAGCTGGGAGTGGCAGCAATGCCTACTGCACGCTGGTAAATCAATCAAATCAATCAATATGTACACTAAAAGTTGACCTGATGGAGCCGCCGTACGTACATTTACCTTCCCGAATCAAAATTTTCACAGGAGAAGCCTGCAGAGTATATTTTAAGTAATTTTCACTGGGCGGCACTAGAACTCGAATATGATGTGTACCTAGGCCCGTAGTCAAATTCAAAAATTAATGAGCGAGAAAGGAATCCAAATTCAAAAATGTGTAAATGGGGAGGAGAAATCTCAAAAAATGTTGATGAGCGGGAGGGTAAAATTCAAAACAATTTTTGTTTCACTTCGAAATTAAAAATTTTCAATTTTTTGCTTTTGTGCCGCCGGCATCGGCATAACCGAGTGGTACTGGGCGGCACAAACTCATCACTCTAAGCGACACTAGCGCCGCCTACTTTATACGTTATTTTATGCTTTGGAAGCCTGCCAACATCACCGATATCCTTAACAAGTAAATCGGCGAGTGGCAATTTTTCAAAATTTCACCTTAACATTCAGTCTATTAGAAATAAACGAAATGAAATTCAGTGTTATTAACATATTATTTTTATATGAAAATATTTGATACAAATGTACAACAATATATTCCCGCCATTTAAAGTTCATGATACTGATGATTTTCCACATCTAGTGGAAGTATAGTGACGCAAAAAAAATTTAAAGTTTTTGTTTTTGTTTTAACATTTCACAGTGAGCATGAAAGAAAGCCAACGAAAACCAAATTTTTCGACAGGGCCGAATTTATGATGGGGCACTTAGGGTCCAGCCCTGGGGTCTCCACAGACAAAATTTATTTTTTCTAATCTTGACCGTTGTCATCCCCCGCTCATTAATTTCCATTTTCATCAATTTTCATTTTTGAGAGATGTTTTTTCCGATCCCCCCCTCCCCGCTCAAGGAATTTCGCATTTCACTGCCCTTAAATGGGCCCCTACCTGATTAGTGCCCAGGGCCCCATCAACCATGAATCCGGCCCTGTTTCGAATGAAAATATATTATACCTACATTTTCATTCGAAAGACTTGGTATATATATCTATGTAGGTAAATTTAGAAATGATAGAGCGGTAACTGTTTCATTTAATGCCATTGTAATTTACTAATTTCCAACAAATAAAAGTTTGTTATTTTTCCGAGACACGTCTTCTTAAACTGACTTGGGAATTTATATTTCTAGGTAGGTACCTATAAATATGTATATAGTTTATTTTTTATGTGTAAGTGCGTTTTACCCTGACGTATAAAATATTTGTTGAATTTAACAAACCGGTACATCTATAATTTCACTTCTACTCATATTTTTTAAAGAAATACAAATTAATATTTGACTAAGTATGCAGTTAAGTTAATCTAGCTACTTCTCAGCGGCAATTTTCACAAGCCTCTTTAGCTCAGTGGCAGAGCACTGGTCTTGTAAACCAGGGGTCGTGAGTTCAATCCTCACAGGAGGCAAAGCGAGGTAGCTTTTTTTTTAATTTTCGTTAATTCAGTTTTTTTTTGTCACAATATATTATTTATTTAAATATATGGAGTAATGAACTTAAAATAACTATGGTAATATAATTATATTTCTTCGAAAGATATATTAAAATAACCAACTCTAATAGTGGAAACATTTCCACAGTGTTTGTCATTATGCAACCCAATATACAAGCTGGCGTTCTGTTGGCAAGTGGGATTATAGCAGGGTGATTATAGCATGAGAATATCGTTATACTAGTCCAGTCAGATTAACTTGTTGTAGTCCAGTCACTGAGGACATATTTTAACTTGTAATAATTACAAAAGTTTTTAATTTGAGAAATGATTGAGTAATATATAGAAACAATAAAACTCATTTTTGCTGTTTACAAAAAACTTAATTTTACAATAATTTGCAGAAAAAAATTCCAAAAGCGCAGTAAAGTTGTACCTAAAACTGTTTTTGTGGTATATCCCACAAATATTGAGATTTGCTGAAAATTTGGAATTGCGCAAAATATACATTTTTCAAAAATTTATGTTTTTGTTATTAACTCGAAGACAAACATCTCAAAAGTGCAGCAAACTGCTATGAAAGTCTCAATTATTGCCTCTAACTTCGTAAATTTGCTAGATTTTCTGGTGCACGGAACAAAATTTTACATATCTTAACTTTGCATTGTTCAATTTGTCTCTGTCCCAAAAATTACAAATGTTTAAAAATTGGTTAGCAAATATTAGATAGAAATTATTACATCTTATATTACGTTTGCTAACATTTATATGAAACGGAACCTTGCAAAATTAATAAAATAGTGATTTTGCACTTTTTGCACCCCAAAAAAATCACAAAAGTTTAGCAAATAGAATACAATGTTTGAAACAACAATCCTTAAGCAAATAGAAATTTGCTACTTTATAGAAAGTACGCAAATCATTTTTCGAGAAAGTCGAGTTGTTCGTAAGAAACGTTAAAACGTCAAAAATCGCTCTGAGTGATTCTAGGCAGTTCGTCACTATTCCAGTCTTCTTTGCAAGTATTAAAAAAAACGTTGATAGTTCAACAGTTGACTCCCATTTTTGCGGTTTCGCCAAATTGTGCACCTCGCCGTCTGTATGCCTCGCTAACAGTCCATATCTCAGAGACGTAAAGATTTGTGCTCAACTGGTAAGTTGCTGATATTGCTATTCCTCGTCGAATCTCATATTCCCAGTTTCCGGTCTTGTCATACTTAAGGCCTCATATACTTTATAATATATTTGCATAATGATGAAAGCTAAAATGATGGAACTAAATTTCATACCAATATCTTTAATGATTCTTCATTAGAAATCATTATTTTGAATCAATACTACTTAAATGCATGTTTATATTAATAAACACACACGTTCAGTAACGTAAAACAAGGTCAGCATCGGCAAACATTTGCTTTCACTGACGCATTACTAATTTTAGGTACTTAAACAAGGAAGTAAATGAGAATGGGTATTGTTGTTTACCTGGACGCCAAAACGAGTGTTTGGGCACGGCACCGAAGCTAGGCCCAAAACGCTGCTTCGCTGGGTGTGATCCTAAGAACCACGTTGCGCTGTGGGTTTGTATATTCTAGAGTACTGTATTTCTTGTATTGTTATTTCAGCTTAAATTGTTGAATAAATATTGTTGGTGTTATAACTGACTGAAATTATTTTGGCGTTTTCTTTCATTTTACGTTTTCAGCCCATCGCATCGTAGGCGTTCACAAGGGTTCCAAGGTGGACCACCTTGTTCAGCCTCACAATCACCTTAGCGTGTCTTTTCATTTGATCTATATATAATAATAATGAGCAACTGAAGATGCTGCTAATTCAAAGGGAATGTCGAAAGAATGCAGAAGATGCTACAAATTTATACTTTCAATGCGAATACCAGGTTCAGACCTGAACCGAATAGTGATCTGGAAGAGTCAGATTAGTGCAGATTAGTATATATATATATGATAATATTTTGGAACAAGGGGAAACGCGCGAATATGTATTAGAACAGGCCATTAGTCACGAATCGGCCAGAAAATTTTAATAGAGTTCCGTTTAGAGAAACTTTATCTGTGACTTTTACAAAATCAAGGTGAGCATTTTCCTCCAGATCTTCCTTGAACATTGGAAAAGTCACTTCCAACAGGATAAGGCACTACCACATAGTGCGCGATCTGTGACAAATTATTGACAAGACGAATTTGGAGAGTAGACGATAGAAACGTACGGCTCTAAGGAGTGACCAGCAAAATCACCAGTATTGACGCCACCGGATTTATAAAAGGAACAGTTTACTCCAGATCTTCTACAACTAGCTTTGGAATATAGGGACAGGGAAGGCATGGGAACAAACAACAAGCCTAGGAAGATGGTTAGGCAATGGTTAGGAGAGCACAGCAGCTTTGTACAAACCAAAACATTGAAAACTTGTTTTATGGTTAGACATATGCATGGAACATAATGTATCATTATAAATCGTATAAAATGCTATTCGATTACACAGGTGAACATAAAAAGATCTGATCTGATCAAAAGTGCAGCCCTTTTTTTATCAAAACCATCCTATCCTATGTTCTTTTACATGCCGAAACCGATTCTGCTCAGTTTTTGTCAACAGTTTTTTTCTAAAAAGGGCAAAAAAAAGTTTTGTCCTAATATCAGAATCGGTTTCAAAAAACATGGGATAAGATGGTTCTGATCAAAAGTGCAGCCCTTTTTTTGTTGACCTGTTATTTTTCTAACCTATTGTGATTATTAGTAATGAAAATGTGCCGCATTTAATCTGTGATAATTTGTTTATTCTCTAAATTTAGCAATGCCTGAGTTACATCCAAAGAGAGGCCATCAATGAATTCCTTAAAAAAGAATACTATCTCTACTTTTTATGGTATCAGGATTTTTATGGTATGTTTTAGGAAAACGTCCAAATGAGTAAAACGTATTTTGGTCAACGGATATCCACTAAGACGTCATTTTTTTACTCAATTTACTTTTTGAGTATAATACTATTAGTTCCAAACTAGACCAATCATGGTACTCTAGATTCAAAAATAAAATTGATTAAGAAAAAATCAATCTACTTGATAGTAAGTCACCAACAAGCTTTATTGAACACAAAATTTTCTGAGGAGTCCACTAAAGTATTCTATACTTTATAGGGTATTTCGTGTCAAATACAAAAGTTAAAGTCACTTTCGGAAAAACCGAAAATTGGAATAAAAGTCACATAGGATAAAATTAATATTTTTGGGTGTATATGTTTATATATGAGTGAAAATCCTTCATAAACTATGCCAAGGAATATGGGAAACGGGAGTCTGGCCCGATGATTGGAGAACCTCAATCTTCGTGCCACTATGTAAAAAGGAAGCGACAGATGTATGTGATAACTACAAATTGCTTGATTCATTGATTGATTTACCAGAATGCAGTAGGCATTGTGCCATACCCAGGTATACAGCTGGGCCTGCTACGTCCACGCTAGGTTGGACCAAGGTCATGCTTGTTGGCAGCAGCGAGAACTATATGGCGCATGGTAAAGGAATGTGGGTTGGGAGGTGTAGGTATTTGTGAGATGCGTTACCGCATTGTGTCGTGAGGGACCGTTTAAGCTCCCTTTTTTGTGTGTTTGGTTCTGAACTTCTGCCTATTCTGAGTCTTCTTGTGAAATATGTTGCCGCGTTGTGTCGTAATATGGAGTGTTTATGCCCCTCTTTTTGTGTTTCTACTTCTTCAAGTCTTCTGATTCCTCGGTTTCCGATTGTGGTACAGTATATATCGTTGCGATTTCTTTGTGGTGTTCATTTGTTGATCCTGATCTTCTCAATTGTTGTTCTTCACTTCATGGTCTCCCTATTTTTAGTTTGTTGCTGTTCGGTGCTAGCGCTTTCTTCAGTAGATGTGTTGGGTGTCTTCCTTGAGTATATCCCCAATACTTCATTGCGTATATTTCTATAGTGTTGATGTGATGTAATGTGTCACTGTTTTCGTCTTGTTGTTTAGTTGGACGATATCCCTTTCTGCTCTTCTCAAGAACTTGTTCTGTTGGCTTTTGTTGTTGCCGCGTTTTTGACTCCATATGTTGGCCTTATGACGGCTATGTACATACATTTGGTAAGGTCTCATGATAGTTTATTTTTCTCAATGAATGGTGACTCTGTATGCCGTTTTGATTTTCTCCTTTACTGCTTCTCTCCATTTCAGTTGGTTCGTCCGGTCTGTTCATAGGTACTTCAATTTGTTCGGTGTTCTTAGGGAATATTCATCTATTTTGTGTTCCTCCCCGCTGGACCAACTCTCTTTTTTTGACTTCACTTCACTTCACTTCGTTATTAGGCTTTTCTTGAAGTTTCTTTTCAGTCCAGATGTATCCCGATGTGGTTTCGTGTTTTCTAGGCAGTTGAGTATGTTGTCCTTCTTTTGCGACGGCGTATGCGTGTGTTTTCCTAAAAAACACCACTTTCTTTAAAGAAACCTGCACCACACATACCTCCACCACTGAAGTGCTGTGAGAACTCAGCCCTGACGCAATATATCAACAATACCTCATTGATTTTTTCGGGTTTTATTCAAAATTAAATTCGCTTGAATACTTTTAATAACTATGTAAAACTTCACCTGAAAATTTACCTAAGAGAATGTTATGACCATACTTTAAGAGTAATGCATTTGATTATTACGGGTTTAATTTATATTAAATTCGTTTGAGTATGTTTCTGACAAATTGAATTATTTGAGGGTTAACATATGAAATTTATATGACCTTACTTTACGAACAATACGTTATTGATCATTTCGGGTATAATTCAAATTAAATTAATTTGAATAATTTTACAATAATTAAAAAATAATTTACTTGGAGGTTTACACAGGGATATTACGTACATACTACAATAATCCATTTCTGCCATAAATTTATCGACAGATGTCGACCCTTCAAGGGTTTGGACCTAAACACTTCAATGGTTTTATGCAGCAGACATTTGTAAATCATTAAGATATAAATAAACTTGGTAGTTAGCTCTTATTATATCCTTGTTATTTATTGCCTGATCCGGGGTTGTTTGTTTATATATTCGTTTATTTAAGCTCGTTTCTTTGTGCACCACACTAATCGGTTTTGTCACTAACTTACTTCGTATTTGTTATTTTCAAATATTAATTCTATTTCAAATTTGTTCTTTTGTTACAACATATCGATTTACGCGGCATTTTTTAAGCAACAATTCACCTAAGCTTCATCAAATTTAACGAAGTTTTATCCGATTTTTTCTCGCGTTTTAGGTGGGAGAGTTTCAGACGCACAACCGTTCACTCCTACCTATCCCACTCGACTGGTCTGTGATAACTACAAATTGCTGACACTAATATCGCATGTCAGTAAATTAATACTGTATATTCTTTAATACAGACCAGAATTATCTGTCGTGGTCAATATCTTCTTAGAAAGCAGACTTTGTTAAAGAACGTGGTACCCGAGAGCAAATACTGAATTTGCGACGACTTATCGAGAAGACAAGATAATATTACTTACCTATATACGTCTGTTTCATAAACTAAGTAAGGCTTTTGATAATATGGAATGGGACAAACTGTGGACTGTTATTAGAGATTGGGGCACCCAAACATCCGGTATATAAATCGCCGCCTGTATGAAAAAAACTTTACTTTGGTGAAAGTAGACAACACTAATTCCGATAAATGTAAAGTCGGCCAAGGCGTCAGACAAGGCTGTATTTTGTCACCAATCCTCTCTAACATCTATAGACGTGTGCTAGACGGCTGACACGATGGCGTAGTTATAGGCGAAAGACAGATTCTAACTTAAGATTTCCAGAGAGTAGTATTACACAGAGTACTATAAATTACAGTCACTTTGTTCATTCCTTGATCTGTTGTCACTTACTAAATTGAACTGAACTGTCTACCTTCTGAATTGTACTATATGTCCATCTGAACTGTACTAAACTGCTAACTGAACTATACTACCTTCACAAGGCTTCTCCATTCCTTTATATAGACCTAAGTAATTTATTTTGGAATATTCTACCACGTTCCAGTAGTAGTTCTCTAGATGTTTCTAGATGCCTCGACGCACCATCTCTGGGACGATAGCCAAACATAGTTTTCTGTTACGTATACATGGAAACTCTCATAGATGTCTACAGCGGTATAAAGCTTGTCACACTGCCCTCTCCCCAAGTCTGTATGTCCCGGTCAGGCGATTTAGTGTCATCCACGTACTTCGCCAGTCTATCCAAATATACAATTTTCGTCTTTGACTTCTTATTTCTTTGAATTCGATAGACAACGTCATTGATTCTGGTTATGTCGGAATGCGGTCTTTCCTAAGGCGGTTGAAACTTCGAGATCTCCATTCCTTCCGCTGCGGATTGTACTGAAAAAAAAGTGACGCACAATGCCTCCTTGACACTTGACGAAGAATTAAACAAATTTATTTCGTCCGTCATCTTTGACCATTCTATTTAACTTATAGCGTCCGGGTTTAGTGCATTATATTTGACCATAGATGAGTTTTATTTTTGCCAACTTTGGTGAAATTACTTCTTCTTATCGAAAAGATTATTTTTTCGGTCATTTTTCCAAGATGGCGGATTGACCTATACATATCGGACATGTCTATATTGTTTAAGAATTTTATTTCAAATAAGCCGGTATTTTAAAAATTCCCATTTGATTACGTGTACAAGATATATTAAGCAGATAAGTAGAAAATGCGCAAAAACGCGTCAAAAAGTGCATATAATTTTTGGCGCACCAGAAATTTTTGGACGTAAATATTTCTGTAATCAGGTGGTCATAATACAAAAAAAATCAACAATAAAATTCTAGTGCAATGTTGTCGCTGAAAAAGATTGAATTAAATCATTTCGACTGTACTATTAGTGCAGCCAACTTATGAACAAATGTACAAACTAAAAGATCTCTGGTTAATGGAAATCAATACTTTTTTGATAACCGATACCAACTTTAACTACCACTTTATCTGCCAGATACCGATAACTATAATCAACACTTGACTATGTACTGAAAAACCGGCCCTTAAAAATGTACGTTATATTTTGAACCCTCTTTAAAAATCTCAGAAAGAGGTAGTTTCTCAATTCACCCCGTATATATTTTTTTTATCCTACGAGAATACACAAGGAATGTTAAATTATACAGACTTACACACTCTACACACACCATTCTGTTTGGTGTATATAGGACGCGACGCCGACGCGACGTCAAGATCTCCCTCTCAATCCAGAAATGCAAACAACGCATTTCGACCCACGCAATTTGCAATTCCTATGAAGGATAATCCTCCCGCATGTAAGCCAATTCCACCGCTTTAAAATCGCATAACTGCCGAAAATTCTCTCGTATTCGAACTGTGAGCATTATTCATGAGAATCCAAGATTCTGGTGTAAATCGAAATAAAATCGCTAGTTTAAAAAAGTGACGTGACGATAAATGTTTTACATAAAGGCATTGAATTGTGGAAATAAACTGCTTTAGATTCGGTTTACGAGAAAATTGTTGACCTATAAACAGTTTAAAAATGTGTGGGTGAGAGACCCAGAGTATTTAAACTACTTCTAAGTAAAAATTAAACTAGAAAACGATCTGAATCTTAATTGGATTTGAATCTCTCTCGCCACGACAAAGGTTGTTGTAATTTGTTCCTCCAACACCTGCATACAAAGCTTCAATTTAATAACTGAAATCTCGTTTCTAAAGTAACACTTTTAGTCGAATAAAACTCTGGTCTTTTAGCGATTGGGGAGGGGCGGCCATTTTTTTTTATGGAAATGAAATCTGTATGTTATTAAGGAGTTACAGTTCTTGAAAATTAAGTTTTAATTTTGATAAACGTGTTTTTGTTTCGTCTTTTTTAATTCTTGGGCTGTGTTTATCGTATCAGCCTAAACAAAGAATCAAAATGTTTGTAAATGAATTACGAATAAAACTACATAGGTCCAAATACGATCTGCTATTTTGTTTTTTTGCAAAAAAGAAAACTAGGAAAATTTCTAATTTTATATATACCGAAATTAGTAAAGAAATAATTAATAGTTTTTAATGAAACTTGGTGAAATTATAGGTCTTGTATTGTATTGACTATTATGGAAAATTATAAATACAAAAAAATTATTCGCCCTAAAGAACAAGATTTTTGAAAAATTTTACTTTATAAAAAACTGCAATTTGGTCACACTAAGACTTATTCTTTGTTAAATTGTAGCTTTTTGAACGGGCTTTACAACGATGATAAATAATAATTTTTTATAATATTTTAAAAAATAAAAAAAAACTTTATATGTTCAGGATTTGAACCGCGGATTTCCACATGGGATCCTCAACAATAACAACAACAAAACGAATTTATTCGATATTCAACAGTACAAGAATGCGCCTCGCCAGCGATCCCGGCTCGGATCCAGACCGACAATCACGGTGTACAGCGTCGTGGTAGATGTGGGGCTGGGCGAGATGGGTCCGGTTTGGCTTAACGCTAATTGAATTGTTGCTAGAAACTCCTGTCTGCCGCAGGCAAACTTAAGAACTAATTAAAAATTAAAAACATGTGCCCACATGGACCTAGAACTAATTAAAATACACTATAAATAACTAAAAACTCACTAGGCAAACGCACTTTTGGAAAATTTTGATTGTTGATACGGGAAAAGAGAGTTAAACGAAAAAACCCGTTCGAACAAATGCCGACCTCGTGGTCTGACCGCCGCACAGTGTGGAATTTTCGTAATCTAGGCGAACAAAATACCATTTTCGCAAGTGTATGATATTTTAATAAACATCTTAATTTATGAAAGTAAAATGATCAAACTTCATAAGCATATAAAAACCCGTTCGAACAAATGCCGACCTCGTGGTCTGACCGCCGCACAGTGTGGAATTTTCGTAATCTAGGTGGACAAAATACCATTTTGGCAAGTGTATGATATTTTAATAAACATATTAATTTCTGAAAGTAAAATGATCAAACTTCATAAGCATATATATTTTTTTTTTATCAGCAACATTCAAAACACCCAAGCAAGTGTCGTAAACTGTCGTGTTTCCTTGTTCATGCGTTACCAAGTAGGGATAAACTGAATTGACACGCTTCAACTTTTTAGTTAAGTACAAGTGTTCCTGCGGTTTACAGATGTTTTAGTGACAATATTATTTTAATGGTATTTGAAGGTAAGTGGCCATATAATTTTTTTTTTTTGAAAAATTATTCTACAAGACTAAAAAAAAGATAAAATTTGAGCTTGAGATAACACGGAAAAATTATATTTTATAAATAAATAACTAAACTTTTAACTCATACTTCCGCAGACTACCCTTAACTTCTTTGAGTTATAAACTTTTTCGTGTTTTAGTAAGTAAATATTTATATCTATATATAATATTGTATAACATAATCAATGAGTAGGCTTTAATGTTTTTCTACGATTGTACTGAAAGTCAAATTTTCTAACTTCAAAATGACTGCAGAAAATATCACTTTGCCGCACGCCGCCGTGCGTCAAAGAATTTGCCACACGCCTTGATTATCTCTTCACACACCGGAATAATATAGTGTGTTTACCTTAAAGAATTTTATATTACTTACTGGTAATAACAATTAAATTTTATAAATGTAGATTAATTACGCATGAATTGCAATTACAAAGTCAAGTTTTCTAACTTCAGAATGACTACGGAAATTGTCACTTTAAATAAAATCTGACAGGCATCAAATTTAAAATTTTGGAAAGACTAAAAAAGGGAAATAACTTCACAACCGTAGAAAAAATAGTATGTAACACACATGTGGCAAGCTTCATTGCAAAACTTTCATACATCGTTTTGCAATGAAGCCCATGCCACACTTATATTACAATCTACTATTTTCTACGATTGTGCTGAAAGTCAAATTTTCTAACTTCAAAATGACTGCAGAAAATATCACTTTGCCGCACGCCGTGCGTGTTATGTCATGGCAACGTGCATAAAGGTCTCTGAGGGAGGAGTCTGAAATCTCTACCGGAGTCTCTACCGGAGTCTGAAATCAGGCGCATAAATTTGTGTTCTAATACTCTCAACTTCCGCATTGTCGTGGCCGGGATGCTGCACCACACCGGCGCCGCGTATGTGATGGCCGGCCTGATTACCATTGTGTACAACAAATTTTTATTAGTCCTGTTGAGTCCGCTACCTCTTGCTAGGAGCGGATACAGACTCCTGGACATGAAGTAGACCTTGCGTACCGTCTCGTTAACGTGTGTATTAAACGTCAGTCGTTTGTCTCCCCAGATATTTCACGCACCGTTTGATTGGAATTTCTCTACCCCCGATCGAAAGTGTCGTTAAAATCCGATTTTCGGTGAAACGGCGCGTGAATAGAATCGATTCCGACTTCTCGGCGTTGATCCGAATCTTCCACTTATCGTAATTAGCCGTGGCACGGGCCAAGTATACCTTCAGCAGCATATTAGCCGCTTGCGCGTTGTGTGAGTGCACGTACATAGCCGTGTCGGCGGCGTACTTGGCAAGGTTCGAATTCGGGAACTCCGGGAAGTCGAAGATGTATAAGTTGTACAACTTTGGCGACAGGCACGACCCCTAGAGTACGCTCGCGCGAATGTCCCGCCGAGTTGATAGTTTATTATTCACTCTGACCTGCAGCGATCTGACAGGAAAGAGTGAATAAGTTTGGTAATGTGCATCGGAAAGTCTAGCGAATTTAGTTTGTAAAGTAATCCCGGGATCCATACGGTGTCGAAGGCTTTCTCAATATCGAGGAGCACCATGACGATACTCTTCCCGAGGTTGCATTGTACCTTGACGTCAATCACGATCCTGACGACCTGCTGCATAGTGCCCCTGCACCACCTGAAGCCGAACTGGCACTCGTCGTCGATGAGAAGTTCATCCTGCGCAGCTGAAGTTCATCCTGCGCAGCGTCTAATCTGATTAGGATGACTTTCTCCACCAACTTGGAGATCGCCGACAGCAACGAGAATTCGATCCTCGGTAGCTACAAGTCCCTCCAGGGCAACTAGTTTTAACAAAACTAAAGTTAGTGCCTTTTTTGATAATCTTCAGACTGTATTAAATCGCCTTAAGTGTGGACCTGAGGACTTGTGGATCATGGATGAAACCGGGATAACCACGGTGCAAAAGTCCGATCGAGTTGTTGCCCATCGGGGTGCTCGACAAGTCGGGAAGGTAACTTCTGCCGAGAGAGGGACGCTTGTAACTATTGCTTTTGCTGTTTCTGCGACGGGAAATAGTGTACCACTATTCCTTATATTTCCGAGTGTTAATTTTAAACCTCATTTGTTAAAAGAAGGACCTCCTGTTTGTGTTGGTGGAGCTACCCTTCCGGATGGATGAAAGAAATTAATTTCATAGATTATTTGAAGCACTTTATCAGACACACTAAAGCCTCAGTAGATAGGCCAGTTGTATTCATATTCGTCATATTTGTCAGTTGAAGGACTCACATATTGCAAGAATAATGGTGTCACAGTACTATCATTCCCTCCACACTGTAGCCATAAGCTACAGCCTCTGGACAGAATCGTGTATGGTCCATTGAAGAAATATGTTAACAGTGCTTGCGATACATGGATGACCAATAATCCTGGTCGCACAATGACAATATACGATATTCCTGGAATTGTCGCGACAGCGTTACCTATTGCTGCGACTCCAAACAATATCACGGCTGGTGTTAGAGTGTCAGGAATATCAATCGGGACATTTTCCCCGATAGCGAATTTATGGCAACTTATGTGACTCATAGATCAGATCCAAACCTCGAAATTATTAATGACAACGACGCTGCCAATGAAAATACTGAGGCCACCAAGCCTCTTTCTGAACACGGACCCACAATTCCCCTTTCCTCGAATAAATCTCAAATAGCGATTCCGTCTACTTCGGCAGAAACTTCTCGTCATGCTACTACTCCAACTTAATAGATTCTAAATATGCCTGGCTGCAGCAAAATACCAATCATTTGTCTCGAAAAACTGAAACCAGTGCCAAAAGCTGCACCAAGAAAAACCGGACAGAGCAGACGTAAGAGAAAATCCGCCATTCTAACTGACACTCCAATCAAAGATGAACTCGAAAAGAAGAAAACTGCCAAAATGAACAAACAAAAAGAGAAGAACCGTAAAAAAACAGAGATAGTTAAGAAAAATGTTTTTGGGGAAAATAAAGATAGTAAAAATGGTAAGCAGAAAAAAAAGAAGAATTTGGTTGCTCGCGAGAAAAATGTTTTTGGGGAAAAGAAAGATAGTAAAAATGGTAATCAGAAAAAAAAAGAAGAATTTAGTTGCTCACGATCTTTCCGGTGACAGCAGTGACGAAGAATCTATATGCTTAGTATGCGTTGAATCATTTTCAAATAGTATGCCAGGAGAAAAATGGATTCACTGCAGAAAATGTAAACTGTGGTCACACGAACAATGCTGTGATGCAGGTCCATTCTATGATTGTTCTAATTGTCAATCCGACAATTCGGAGTAATAGCTTATTTTTCAATCACCTATTAGTTTTCTCTATTTCTCTTTGTTTTCCGTTCTTATATTAAAATATTGCACTAGACTCGATTTACATATGAGTCATATAACGTTGTAAGAATAAAACCTACTTTTTAGCATAATTTGTCTTTTGTTTGAAGTGTAAAAACCCAATAATAGAGGTTGTACCAACTAACGCCGTAGTGTGTACCAATCTGCCCCGTAGGTGGGGTACGTTGGTACCCATGATAGATTACAAAAAAACAAAATTTCCTACGTTATTTTTTCTATATGATTCATTAATATAATTAATTACCTATAACCAGATAAAGATGGTTTCATTACCTAATGCACATTTTTTAACTATGCCTATGGCTGAGCTACAAAAAATTCAAAAGTAAAAATTGTACCAAGCAGCCCCGGTCACCTCTATCACTTTCTTTAATAGATGTGTTGGGTCCTTTCTTTGAATATGTCTCCAGTACCTCATAGCGTACATTTCTATGTTTTCCCTCTTATTATTGTTGACATTTCCTATCGCTTCTCTGGTTTTACTGGTTTTACTGTTTTTGTAAGTAGTTGCATGATGACCCTTTCAACTTTTGTCAAACTTTTTCTGTTGTCTTTTGTCATTTCCGCATTTTTAACCCCTTATATAATCCTTGGCAGTATGATGGCTATGTATATCCCCATCAGACATGGTAGTTTATTTCTCTTGATGAAAGGTAAAATTGCCCTTGTGCATATGAGCCCCTCTGCTCATAAATTACGGGTAACTGAACCGATTTCAGCAAAACTATTGGTCAAGAATTTTTCAAATTAGGTTCTAGATCTATCAAAACTGTCAAACTTATCAGTTGTTACAATGAAAACAAAAAATGTGTTTTTAAGGCCACAATTCGAAGAAATGGTGAAGGAGCCGGTGGCAATATAATTTCGTTCCCTGTTTTTCATTCTTCCATAATTTGATAAATCGAAATTGGTCGAACTAATTATGACAAACCTTCTCATACAACTTTCAGTTTTGTGTTGTGTTGTAGAATATTAAAACTGTTCATTATTTCTCTCCTTTACATAGCAAGGACTTCTATACTTCAAAAGAGGAAGGTATTATATTCAAAACAAAGAAAAAATTTAAAATCCGACAAATTTTGCCATGACATGAGAAATAACGTAAGAAACTATGCATCACAGGAAAATATTCAAGTCCTATGAAGTGGTTTTGTGGGGTTAAAAATCATAACATATTTCAAGGATTGAAATAGTTTTCATTTGTTTGCGAAACATGCCGAAATATGGTAGTTTACGAGATCTTTGCTTCTGAATGATTTGGGTTAGTTATAGTTATTTTTTTCTCAGATTTATAGGAATCTGATGGCACCTTAATTCATCCCTAGAACATTTTTATGTGTGATTATCAGGAATATATTTCAAGAAATCTAGAAACTGATAAATGGCACAAAATGTGAGTTTTTGAGGGTGTATTGTTGAAACTATTAAGAGCAGAATATTATCTTATCTTTTTACCTTCGAGTGACACTAGGAGTCAAGAAAGTATTGTAATCGTCCACAAAGTCGACTTCGAGTTTTTGATGAATTTTGATTCTATATCACTCCCAGATACTAAAAAGTGGTTTAGAATTTTTTTTCTCTAACCTTTAAAATTAGTTTACTGATGCAAAAAAAATAATATCTCCAATTTCTTGAAGGCATCTTCAATGATTTTGTTCAAATTTTGTACATTATAATAGTACAGTATGAAACTAACAATATGTCATTATTAGTTTTTCCCAGAAAATGCAAATACAGGTAAATTACTGATGAACAAAAATTATTTAAGCCACGCAAGAAAAAGTTCGGCGTGGTCGTACTATTTATTTATTTTGTTCAGAGTTTTGTCAGATTTTTGAAATTTCATGGCTAATTACTTCCACATCCAATGGATGTATAGGAACGACAAAAAAAATTGAAAATTTGTATTGTTCAAATAGGTTTAGAATGCTATGAAACGTCGAGATTTTAGGTTTGGGCGAAAAAAAATGTCTGTCTATCGGTCTGGTCTGTCTGTAACTTTCTTGTGCGCACGATTAGTTTGGAACCGTTTAAGCCATTGACTTGAAATTTGGTATACGTATATATTTTAACGCGATCTGGTACTGGTTTATATTTTCATCTTATTCCGTTGAAGGGTTGAGGGGTAAATTAGTAAATGATGGTAAATAGATGAATCAAGCAGGTAAGAGTCCATAAAATTGATATTTAGTGTATACAAAAGCTATAAGGTCTAAAAAAAATTTTGGCATTAGCCACTCCCCATTACCATCCCCACCCCATTATTAAAGGGGTTGAGAATTGTGATTTAGTGTGTGTACAAGACCAAAAATTTCAAAATATTTTTTTACTTCATCCATCCCCACTACCACCTTCTCCCCATTACCGATATGGATATCGTTTTATGGGCTTCTGGGGTAGACGATTTCAAATATTACATTAAGTTCCATAAACAATTATTTCCACATACAAAATTTTTTCGTTATGAGAGACTTGATGGAAAATCTGGATGTGAAAGTAGTGATTCCTTGTGCAGCGATTTTTTAATATAGGATGCAATGGAACCGAATAAATCACAATTTCGTGATTTCTGGTAGCTTTTTCAAATAATTTATTCTATTTTGGACCCCCAAATAAAGAGTTTAAGCAAAAAAGTTATTTCCCTACGTTCATTATGATGAACTATCTTATGTTATACAATTATAAAATTCAAATTGCCTAGACGGCAAAAAATGAAGGATTGACCACAATCTTAGGTTAATAACATGCTAGTAAATTGACACGAAAAACTTAGATAATTCTCAGTTCCATACGAAAATGTACAATACACCCAAATAATAATAAATGGAACTAAGTTGTGGAATTCTTGTTCTATAAAATTGTTCCATGTTTCTCTCTACTTTCTTCTTACAAAAATTAACTCCAGGGATATCACGCCTCTAAGTTGGTCGGTGACTTTTTAAACACACTGTATAGGGGAATTTGAGAAGCTTTTAAATGAGTAATAAAGCATTTTAATGTTGTTTTCGTGACAGGTCATCAGATTACATCCCGTGCACACTGTCACCAATTTATTTGTGTCTAACATTGCTTGTTTAATTATTCCCCCATGATTTATATATTACAGTGGAAAATGTATTATCGTTCGAAACAATTCTCCTTTACTAATTCCATCACCCATTGGGGGAAGTAGTGCAATGTATATATTGAGACCATTAGTACTGCACAAATCCACTTTCGTGACAGCTAAATTTTTGTTCCGAATTGCGCATATTTTGAGATTGAACTCTAACTTTCAGAGTGGACCATTTCGAGTTATGTCAATATTTCTTTATAAAGAAAATATTGTTTTTGGTAAAATGTGGAAAGCACGTAGAATTAGCATTCCAAATAGCCCAGAGTTGAACCATTATGCGTAAGCTGTTTAGCTTTACAGAATTTCCAATAATTACATTTTTTTTTCTCTTATAAAGTTTTGCATATATATCGAATGAAAGTTTAAATTTGATAATATATAACTTGTGGTACAAAAATGCATATCCTATTACGTAGGATAAAAGTTATACCTAGATGTAGTATAAATAGTGGAGTCAAATTAGGATTAAAAGATTCGCAATGTGAATTGTCTGGTCAGTGGTCAGGGCAGTTTTTTTGTTTTAACGTGTTCAGGGGATCAACTTAAGTTCACAGTTCAGTTTTGCAGTTTCTGCGAGGTCAGCGTATAGTTTATTTAAACAATTTAATTTTTCAGACCGTGTTTTCCATCGATTTTTTTTTTAATATCTCGAAATCTACAAGTCCTACGGAAAACAACAAAAAGAAGAAAAGTGTTCGCTATGAGCTAGCTATTCAATAAAAGCACATTAACTATAATTCATTAAAATTGTTATTGTTATTTAAAAAAAATTGAATATTGCAAAATTATGCGTTATTAAACAAATCACTGTTCTTTCAAAAATAATTGATAATATATATTGATACTTTAAGATCATGGAGAGGAAATTTTTTTTTCAAAATTTAAACCCTTTTTATTGCAGTTGTAATTTTCGAAATTGTAGTTATAATCAAATTAAAATGACTCTCCGGTTTTTTCATTAATTAAAAAACGGTAAAGGAGCAATGAAAGTAGATTAAAAAAGGCGACTTTAAAAAAAAATTTAATGCAAATTTTGGAGCTGAGATACGTTCGTTTCTACGTTTAGGTCACTTATAAATAAACAAATCGATATTTCTTATTGAAATTTGGACTGGTAATTCTCCAATGTCTATTCTATTGTCTCTGCTACTTGAAAACAATCCAAAGCTATAATTATTGTTAAAATATACTGCATAGAGACCCGAAAGAGGAAATATCACCAAATATATCTACAAGTTATATTATGTTCTTACAAACCAGACTCAAGTGGTTAGGTGTCCGAATGGGTAAGGCGACGAGCACGACATAACACCACTAGCGGATTACATCCAACAAATCTCTCAAAAATTCTATACTTTTAAACTGGGTGATAGTCCGCTAACAAACAACATTACCCAGATCAGAGAACATAATGCCCCCTTTAGAATAAAACACACCTTGCCATACCAGGCGTTGCCTATTTTTAGGCAACCTATCTAGCCCTATATTCTCTTTTTAATCCTTCAGTAACGATAACATTCATTCCTTATTTTCTGTTCTGTCCTCTTTTCGTTTCTTTACCATTGTTCTAAATTATTCTTCCTAATTATAATCTTTATTTTATCTTAACCTCCAGATTTGTTAACACTTTAAACTATACATTAAGCGGCTTGGCATCCGCTTCGTTCATATATTGTAATATATAATAATAATAAAGTTTGATTGTACTGTATTGCGACGAGCACTTTTTATTCAGGGTGCGGACGTCACGGGTTCTAATCCTGCCCGCGAAATATATTTTTTTTATTGATAGTGATATTAAAAGTTTTACAAAGCTGTATATATGAACATAAAGTTAGGTTGGTTTACCATTTTAGTGACAAAAATTAAAAAAGTTATAAAAAAAATTGAAAATGCATTATGTTCTCAAAGCCGCATTATTCGTTGTTATTTTAACAATTATAGCTTTGGATTGTCTTCAAATAGCAGAAAAAAAAAATAAGAATTGGTGCCAAAGTTCAAGAAGAAATATCGATTTGTTTATTTATAAGTGACGTAAACGTAAAAACTACCATATCTCAGCTCCAAATGCAAGTAGAGCATTAATTTTTTTATTCAAAAGTTGTGTTTTTTAATTTACTTTCATTTCTCGTTTACTGTTTTTTATTTCATAAAAAAACCAGAGAATTACTTGAATTTGTTTATAAATTTCGAAAACTATAAACAAATGCAATAAAACGGGTTTTAATTTTGAAAAAAATATATTTTTCCCCGTTAACTTAAAGTACTTATAGGAATGCTACAATTTGAACCATCGTACAGATTTCTTGGTCTTGATGGCAGGATTTCACAAGGGTACAAGCTTTTAGAAATAATTGTATATTTGAGCCGTTTTAATAATCATTTAGATTTGAAATATTAAGCGGTGATTGTACTTTGTAAGAGCTATATTTTTCCAAAATTTATGTGTCTACAGGCCTTCAAAAATGTAAAAAAAAACAGTCACATGGAAATACTCGAGCGCGTCAGGTATTGATAGTGTATATGCACCACGTGTCTCCGATGACGGAGGGGATGTTAAATGAACCCGAACGAAGCTCCCATTCAAAAGACTGACGATTTGGAAGTGACGTAAGCTCGTGGCGGCTTTTTGAAAATGCAAAAAAAAAAATCACCATTTTGAAATACTCGAGCGCGTCAGATTTTCATACAGATGGTTCAGCTTGATGGTGCTGATCAATAATCTGACGATTATTTGGAGGGATTTTCTTAATCTGACGGTTTGAAAAAATTTTTTTTTTCAAGATTTTTTTTTTAATCAAATAAAATGCACGGAAAATAGCATGCAAATAAAAAAATAACAATTTTTGTTGAAATTTGTAAAAAAGTTTTTTATTTTATTTTCTGCAAACGCAAATCTGTTTCTTTTAATTATAATACATATAAACACATATATTATATATATATTCGTAATCGGTAATTCGGTAATCTCTTTCTCTGATAAAATTACAAATGATAAATACTTAAATAAGAGGTAAAAAAAAATTGTGGCCGAGGTTAATAAAAAACGATATTTTTTAACTTTTTGGTAGTTTTATTGATGGGTAATAACTTTACAGAATTCACAAAAAATTAGTAAAATAAAATAAAAATGTTAAAAATAATTTTTTTTTTAATATTCATCTTCATCCGTGGAATTATCATAAAACAGCAAGTCTGGTTCGATTCGGTCATCAATTTCATCCACAGCTTGCATATCTGTGATTTCCTGGGGATTGGTTTGCTCCGACGATATTCCAAAACCGTCTTGCATTTCTTTATTGTTTCTGACATAAATTTAACAATCTTTTGAGATGTATTTTGTCCACAAAACACACGCTTCATAATATTGTCGCTCATCGCCGTAGCAGATATTAAATTCACAAAATTTAATTCACAGAACTTAAAACACAAACAAGCCAGAGCGTTGTACATACAGTATCGGCAAGCGTTTCATTAGGTACGGCAATAAGAGCAAGCGAGAGTGAAGCAACTAGGCTATTCTTTTTTATCGTGTAACACATCCTACTTGTACCACCTGCTTTCCTCACCACATGTGCGTAGGCAGCTCTGTCTGCGGGAAATGTAAAGAATTATTTGACTCGTTTTGAAAGTAAAACGGGTTCGGTTAAATCGTAACTATGCAATACCTAATCCAGGACTTTCCGATACTGTATAATACCACTAGTGCTGTGATCAGCTCTGATGGCGTGATGGCTGGCGTGTGGGGACGGTGTAAGAGAGTGAGAGATAGAGAAAGAGTGAAAGGGAGAGAGAGGCGTGGAGTGAGGAATACATGCTACACTGCAGCTGCACGCGGTAAACTTTATTGACGATTTTTATTACTTCGGCTTGTGGAAATCGGCAGCCCGTTACCCTTTAATAATTTCCTTCAAAATAAATAAAAAAATCGACCGCGCTCGAGAATGTCGAGGTGACGTTTTTTTTTGCACGTTTGTGACTCTCCCACTCCCTTACGTCACGCTCAAGTCGTCAGATTATTGAAATGCACACTTTTCAGCATGTAATTAACCCATCATACCTTAATCTGACGCGCTCGAGTATTTCCAACTATCGATTTTTTTTTACTAAATCCCCTATTATTAGTTAAATTAATGATTTAAAATATGAATTACAATAATTGTGCCAACAATTTTTTTTTAATCTTAATTATAGTTTCGTAGATTTTAATATTTGTTTCATTTCTCTTACATCTCCTTTTGGGACTGGTGGTAGCTATTTTTTTTATATAGCTCTCATTTTTTTTTGCAACTAATTGGCGCCATCATCATTATCAAAGGTGCAATTATTTACTCTTTCTTGAGAAACAAAACAAAATCCGTTTCCACGACCCAGCTCACCAACAAAACCCGGAGAGCCGTTTGCAACAGGTGAAAATAAAATTTATTTTAACATATTCACTTGAAATTCAATTTTCTTATTTAACAGTATAAAGGGGGTGACAATGCAATGTCGTTCCATCACAGAATAATATTTTTTTGATAACTGTTTGTCGTTAAATTCTAACAAAACTCTTCGCTCTGCCGTATCTAAATTTATCAACTAAGCGCACATTATAAGAATAGAAATTTAATATTTTGGACTCATTTGACTTTCTAATGTCGAAATGCTAATAATCTTATTGTCATATTCTATATATTCTTCGTGTCCCTATCGCTGACAGTGGATCTTAAAATGGGATAATCTGGATGATTCCTATTAAATAGTCTGCAGAATTTTTCACTTAAGCGAAAATGTATTTGTACAAAAATTCTTTCTGTATTTTTTTTAGAAACTTTCCTGTTTTCTAGTATAATGTAGGCAATCCAAACCACGTGTCTTCCAATATGGCGCGGAGGGCAAACATTTGTTTTCATTCGTAAAACGTTTGTGTTTTTCTGTTGTCTTGGCTACCTTTCCGGAATTTACTAAAAATAAGCCCACGCCATAATGAAAAAAAACTTTGACAGGTCGTTAAATCGCTTAATAGACAAATATGGAGATCATTAACGTGAAAAATTTTTACTCAAATAGAAATTCTATTAAATTCGCTCACTTATAATCATGTGTACGGAAACAACCAATCCGAACAACATTACACTGATAATCTCCCTAGGTAAATTATCACTTATGTCATCCAGTTTGACAGTCCATGCAATAGTTTAAAATTTATTTTTTGACAATATCACAATTATGATTCGCTGCACTGCAAATAACGGCTTGTTAGTAGTATATTATTCAACGAGCGGTAATGTAGGTAATAACTCACGCAGATGAAAGTTTACAAGGCGAGTGCTGTAATTCATCAAGTAGTACATGATGTTAAGTCCCAAATCCCGCTCCCTCTAATTCCTTCATTTTTGTCGGAATTCAAAAAATATAAAAAAGAGTCAAAATTTGCATTGTTTTGCCGTACATGGCCAACAGTTCAGTAGTTATCTCCGAAACGAAAAAAAATCAAAATTCTGATAGTAACAAAAGGAAAATACTCGTTTGACCTTGTTTTTTATTTCGAGCTAACTCCCACCGTTTCGGAGATATCTGCGAAAAATAACAAAAAACAGCTTACATTTCGAGTCGAAAAAATTGCAAAAACATGCAATCTTGACACGTTCATATTTTTCGAAAAACACCATTGGGACGGCCGTACGATGTCGCGACGTAAACAGGAAGTCTTCCAGATAAACCTGATCGTAAATTGCACGGTGAAATTCGAAAATTCGGCTCGGCACGAACGAATTAAAAGTAGCATTTTGTGACATTTCAGAAAATCTTTATAGATATTAACGCGAATAATCTGTCACTACCTCCCTCGCTCCACCTTCGTGTGTTGCACGTTACGTCGATTGGACAGGCTAGGCATGAAGATAAAGGTGATTGGCTCTGTACCTAGTGAGTTGTAATAAATCACGCATTATAACTCACGCTATTTGTTTATGATTGATCAAAAGCAGTTCATTAACTAGTATATAACCTAATAAGAGTAGATAAATATGATAATATAGAGGAAAACACGTCAAATTATACTTTAATTTTACAAATTGCTCATTTAATAATTGTGTTTTTAATAAATTGTTTTGAATAAATAATAAAATAGCAAAACATTTTCTATGCGAATGCCACTCGAACATTGATAAATAGCTTATAATTTTATCACAACTTCCTCAAGTACGTTGCTTTTAGGTAATATCTCCCCGCCTACGACAGTGGGAAAAATATGCCCTTTTTTTGGACAAAAATCTGCCGACAGTAGAAATTTCAATCAAATTAAATTTAAAAAATGGCAAATACTCTTAAGACATTGTACTTTAGAGTAGTACTGCGGCAAAGTGGCTTTGGATTAACCTAACCTAAAAATCGCAGATATTATTTCCACATCCAGTGGAAATTTTTAAAAAAAATTATTTTTCAAATAGGCCTAGAATGTCATGAAACGTTGAGATTTTAGTTTTGAGCAAAAAAATGTCTGTCGGTCTGTCTGTAACTTTTTTGTGCGCACAATTACTCTGGAACCGTTTAAGATATCGACTTGAAATTTGGTACACATATGTATTTTAACGAGATCTGGAACTAAGTTATATTTTCATCTTATTCCGTTGAACGGTTGTGGGGTAAATTGGGGTAAATGGGGGTAAATAGGTAAATCAAGCAGGTAAGAGTCCATAAAATTGGTAATTAGTATATACAAGAGAAGCCAATGTCTCAAAAAAAAAAAAATTAGCATTAGCCACCTCCAATATTACCCCCATTATAAAAGAGGGTGAAAAAAATTATTTCATCGTAGATGATCATTCGAAAGCTTATTTTAAAGAGGAAGATTAAATGATGTATTTATTAGAAATAAATTGAAAATTTTTTTGAATCCTATACATAACCTCAAAATTTGCCAAAAAAGTCATTTTTTAAGTAACCTAAAATATTTCAAAGTCCTGACACATAACCTAGTTCCAGATCTCGTTAAAATACATATGTGTACGAAATTTCAAGTCGATATCTTAAACGGTTCCAGAGTAATCATGCGCACAAAAAAGTTACAGACAGACCGACAGACATTTTTTGTTCAAACCTAAAATCTCGACGTTTCATGACATTCTAAGCCTATTTGAACAATAAAATTTTTTAAAAATTTTTTGTCGTTTCTATACTTCCTCTGGATGTGGAAGTAATATCTGCGATTTTTAGGTTAGGTTAATCCAAAGCCACTTTGCCGCAGCACTACTCTAAAGTACAATGTCTTAAGAGTATTTGCCATTTTTTTTTTAATTTAATTTGATTTAAATCTCTACTGTCGGCAGATTTTTGTCCAAAAAAGGGCATATTTTTCCCACTGTGCGGCGTCGGGATATTACCAAGCAACGTGCTTTCGGAAACTGTGATAAAATTATTTCGTATTATCGACGTCCTTGGGACATTATAGCTGAAAATATTGAAATTTTATCCTAAAAATATTTTAAATTATTGACTTGGCAGCTAGCACAAAATTGGTCAAATGTGATTTATTTGGATATACCGCGTGTAAACGAATAGTGGGCCACCCCTGCAACTTCCTTGTTTTTAAAGATATCGGGATGAAATTTTGTATGGTGAAATTAGGTAAGATTTCCAACTTTTGCATATTATAAAATATTAACACAAATATACAGAGTTGATCAAAATTTAATTGAAGTTAGGCGGTAGTGGAAGAACAGTTTGCTGACTTCGACAGTAAACTGAACTACTCGCCTTTTATTTACCTCTAGTGTAATGTAGTAATTTATTCATTTTTGTTAACTTTGTCAATTTGGGTAAATAATAAATGCTTTATTATTATTATTATTATTATTATTATATAAATCATAAATTTCTTAAGAAAAATTGTCATTCCCGCCGGTAACGATTACACATTACGGAACTTTTTGTACCGTTTAACCCCTACCAAATAGAGCTTTCTGAATATCCGGGTGACC
Organism: Rutpela maculata; assembly: GCA_936432065.2. Lineage (NCBI taxonomy): Eukaryota > Metazoa > Arthropoda > Insecta > Coleoptera > Cerambycidae > Rutpela > Rutpela maculata. The sequence continues at coordinate 57,426,918 of OW386287.2, read as the reverse complement.
CATATCATATTTAAAAAAAAATGAGTCATTTTGAAAAATGTGATTTTAATGAGTTTACAGCACCCTGTATGATGTATTATTGGACAAATTGACTGACGCTTTTGTATTTTTTATATGAATTACATTGGAACGAAAATAATGTTAACATATTCGCAGCCATCTATATTGACAACTAAAATTCGAATTAGTTTTCATGCAACACTGTATAAATTGTTCAAAATAGTATAAATGTATCCAAAATGTGACCTTTATTTAAAAACTGTAAAAACATACAGAGTGGTTCATTTAGAAAAAACTATTGGGGCCATTTCCGGTGAAACCGGAAGTGATAAATATGGCGAAAATCTTACCTAATTTCACCATACAAAATTTCATCACGATATATTTAAAAACAAGGAAATCACAGGGATGGTCTATTATTCGTTTACACCCGGTATACCTTAGCTCGAAAAGGAGGAGAGTGATACAGTAAACTGTCAATAGTGTCAAAAAGCACATGTCATTGTGCGACACTGATTTGATAAAACAAAAATTTCATGATATCATAACTCTAACATGGACCACCCCACAAGTTGAAATTCAGTTTCTAAATAAATGCAATTAAGAACAAAAATTGACTTATCTAAAAATTGTTTATTACAAATAACAATTCTAGCTGAAAACTAATTTCTGTAATATTTACGAATTTATTGCATATAATTGACATAAAAGTTAGAATGGAAAGCTGGGTTAGCGTTGTTTCTTTATTTTTAGGTCTATTGTACACAGAGCAGAAAAACGAAGTATTTACATAGTTTGTAAACGCTGCCAGCTGAACGGTACATGTTGCATAGAAACGCAATCTGCAACTTTCTAAATTGCCGACGGAGTTCTGTTGTTGATCTTAGAACTTCAGATTACTAAGGAAACTATTACTAATTTCATCTGCCTCGACTTCAGCAAGTTAAATTAATTTAACAGCCATCCACGACAATCATCTCGACAAAGTGTCAATTTAATTGCGTTTGAATGATGAGATTTAGTGAAATAAAACTCGATTCTTACTTGATGTTGAATTATCGCAAAGGTTTCTGAACTATTGCGGGATTTAGAACTATTAAGCGGCAACAAAAGTATGTATATCAAGTTTCATTTTATAGCTTTGTACAACAGATAGTCGGAAAATTCCTTAAATGTAGAAATGTTTCTTTACAGAACTGTTAACTTTAAATTCAACGTAAAAAAATATGTATGTTTGTTGAAAAAATTCTCTATCGTGTAAACCTGAATGCCCATCCAGATCAAAGTCACTACTTTGTGGCAACAAATTTTTCGTAAAGTTTTCAACAATGCCGATAATAAAATTTTAAAATAGGTACGTCCAAAAGGTAGCAAATAGCAAGTCTGTTGCTATCAGATTAGTCTTTGCCAAACTGTGGAGCGAGAATAAAAAGAATGTTTGATATTTCCTGCTGTTCGTTGTTCCTTTGTGATTATTTTTATAATCGAGGTTTGTTGTGTCTCATAATAATTAACAAGCTTGATTCAAAAATGAATCAAGATTGTGCGAAGCCTTTGTATATAGTAGTAAATATTTTTATCAGTTAAAATCTGAAAATTATTTTTGTTGTTGTTGTAATCACGTTATAATTTTGACTTGATCAGTGAGGATTGTCCCTTGAAATATGTTGGACAAACGAAAAGTCTGATTATAACTAGATTCAAGGAGCATATGGCCCATCTTAAACATGGAAGAACTAACAGTTTAGCGTTGTCCAACATGTTGATTGATAATAACTAGAGAATCAATACCTTAGAAATTTAGCTGAATGCTTTTTATTTAAACATTGTAAAATATAAAATGATATGTACGTTTTCTCAACCAAGTTGACACCATCGGGTATGACTAAAAGGATTTCAAGGGCAAAAACACTGAACTTAACGATTTACAAAAGTGGAAAACATACATCAAATTTTATTTTTAAGAAAGAATGAATGAAGAACAGTAATGTTGACCCATTACGGCGTAAGTCTACCTGAAAGATACTCACACTCAGCCAGAATGAGGCACATTAACAATTCGTAAAAATCGGAAGTTTCGACGGACAAACATATCAAATAAGTATTGAAAATAAACAAAGCCCTTAAATAATAATAACTAGGTATATCTGCTTGGATAAGGAGTAAGTGGAAACCAAGATAATTAGTAGTATTGCTTGCTTAATAGATAGATATATTTGAACGTATTATGGTATATTATTCAACGAGTGGTACTGTAGGAAATAACTAACGCAGATGCTGCGCCTACGGCTCGTGCTTAATTCATCAAGTGAGTTATTACCATTATCGCAAGTTGAATACTGTACTTTACGATTATAACAATATATATATATTAAATTGAGATTTTTTTTTTAAATTACTCAGTTTGTTTATTAATAAAATTAACTGTAAAATCTAATTTTTGTACACACTTTTATATTTACTCTGCGATTTTTCGGGTAATAAATTATGTATTGTAACATTAGCTATTGTATCATTAGCTACTTGCTAATGCTAATTCTGGCGGTGTACATAATCTGTACTAACCGAATTCATCAGTTTTGGCACAACTATTACTCAACTTGATTTGAAAATGTCGAAACTATTCAAACATGTTAAACCACCTTCCTCCCCTAAATAATAATGGACTGTTTTATTTCACCGCAACGGAGAGGAATTTCTCTCGGACAGAGCCACCTTTGAGTCGCGCGTTACATCGATTGGACCAGTTAGGCATGAGATTGGCACTGTTCCTAATAATTTATAATAACTCACAAGTGAATTATTTCAACTCATGCTATTTGTTTATGGATATTATTAATTGTTCAAAAGCAGTTCATTAATTGGCATATAATCTAATAAGAGTAGATAGATATTAAAAACTTCAAATTGGTCAAGAATTGGATTATAAGTTAAATGGATTAAAGACAAAATATTTTTTAAGGATGGATGTCCAATGATGTGGCAGTATGAATTAGTTTTTCTTATATTTTTTTATGAATAGAGGATCGTGTATGACATATTATTTAGAGAACAGAGAAAGAGTTGAAATATTAAAGTTATATGGTAAAATTATTTAGATGATGGACTATACGTTTATTCATATTGAGACATTTATATTCCTTATATAATTTATGAAATATATAGTCAGGATTTAATAATAATCCAAATATAGTGCGACAATGTGTATTCTGAACTTTTTGGATGCCATTTTTATCCATTTGGTCAAGACATAAGAACCCAAAATCAAAACCACATTAAATAAAAAATGTTTACCTTAAAATTTAAAATTGAAAATATTAGCTTCAAAGAAGAATGTTTATCGCATCGACTTTCATATGTGGCTCTTAAATCTGAAAATTATTCCACGACATTTTTCTGCGGCAACAATCGATAAAGTTACACCACCTGTTTTAACATCTAAGCTAGGCTTTACAACGTTAATTATAATAATTTTACTAATCTCAAATTTTATGATCGTCACCGTAGTTTCAATACAAAAATATCAGTAAACCACGTCGTTATCTGCATAGTGTATTCGACAATTTGAAACAAAATATAGAATTTCAGACATGTAAATAATGAATAACAAAAAACCCAAAATTGACCCTTGGGGTGCACCTGACAATATATCTAAACTTTGAGAAGAAAAATTAGTAACTAAATTTTTATGTGCAAGTAAGACGAAATAAGTTCTACGGCGGTAAATACAATTTCTCAAATATTTTAGACATGGCTGGTAATACACTTATCACTCTTAAATTTAAAAATGTAGAGGGTCATAATTTATGGATCATGATTTGCCCACTGCAACTTTCCATAACCATGGAAAATATTTCGAAACAATACGACAATTTATAATGTGTTATACAGTGTGTCTTAGAGGTGGACGATGAAATCCAGTGGGGTGTTAGGGGAGGTCATTTCCAGTTAAAATAACGATATATGTGGTTATCTAATGCATCCACTGAAGAATTAACAAAAAAATAATAAATATGAGTTGTTTGGTTGTTAGTTTTATATTATTGGGGGTTTAAGTGGGTGCCACCTTTCAAATAAAAGCATTATCATGAACTGTGTTATCTTTTTCCAAATAAAAGAAATGGTTTGGACAACACTTTTTGTACACAAAAAATGTTAGTTCATTTTTAAGTGACGCTGACAGAAGCTAATGTACTATAGAAAGTTGACCAACTATCAGAAAATGTTGTCCATTTAATGCTGATTCTAACATAGTTTTATTCAGAACAGATTCTTTTCATATTTCTTTTTAGAAGTAGCAGTCGTGTTTGTGACGAATTTATTTTTTGAACATTTTTTCAGCAGATGGCAGTATTGTTTCCGAAAGTATACTAGAGAAGTGCACAACGCGAGAGATTTGAATTGAACGCAATGAGGTGTAATGTGATTAAAATAGTAACGAACGAGCATTTCGACTAATGAAAAGAAATTTTATCCTTCAAGGACGATCATGTGACAGAGCACATGGTAGAAATTTCGAACAACAGTCATTGTAACAATTGAAATATAATAAAAATCTTTATTTTACTAATCTTGTATCATTTCTGAAAAGCCAAACTCAATAATTTCATAAAATGTAATTTTTAACAAACACAACTTAATTGTAAAAAAATGGTAAAGAAAAATCTGATTTGAATAACTCTAAGTGTTATACCTTGTTAGAATCTGCATTAAATGGACAACTTATTTTTATAGTTAGTCAACTTTCTGTAGTATTTTTTTCTGCCAGGGTTATTTAAAAATTAACTAAATGTGATTTGTGAACCATAAAACCATTTTTATTATTTGACAGAAGATAACAGAGTTCATGAAAATGCTTTTATTCAAAAGATGTACAAACTTTAAATCGAATAAAAACACAAAAACAACTAAACCACTCATTTTTTTAAATTAATTTTTTACTGGACGCACTAGGCGATTTCAACTTTTCAACCATTGGACCTCATATATGGTTATTTTGATTGAAAATGATCTCCCTTGCTACCCACTTCGTTGTTACCATTTTTTTGAAACCCAGAATTGCCAAAAACAAAAAAAATTGACATAGTATTAATAATAATAATAATAATATGAGTAAGCAACTCAATCACGAGCAAACTCAAGCCACCAATAAATAAATAAACAGGCGTGTGAGTAATTAATCCCGAAAAAATCTTTGGTGGAATCCACTGAAAGGACCCCGGAACAAAACCCATGAAAATGTTGATTCGGTGGAATTGGCTGAAATTTTGGTATTTTGTAGTTCAAGTCATACTGATCAAAAGTTCTTATTACATCAACCCAATCCTATGGACAGTTTTTGAGATATAGCTTGTCAAAGTTAGGTAATTTGCGTCATTTTAGACATTCAAGAACTTTTTACTCCTAAACTATTAACTTTAGCAAAAAATTGCAAGGGTCGAAATATTTTTGATCTAGTCCAATAAAGCTCAAGAATTTTTTTATTAATTTTTAGGTTAGGTGAAATATACATATGACATATTTCGGCATGCTTCGGTGGGATTGGCTGAAACTTTGCTATTTTGAAGTTAAAGTCATACTGATCAAAAATTCCTATTGCACTGAATCTATCCTATGAGTGGTTTTCGCTCCAGGAGTGCCTGAAGGTCTAACAACGAGGTGACGGGTAATCTATATGTACGTGTTTATGAATGGCTTCCAGCGTGTTTGTGTACGTGCGTGCATGTGTGTGTGATTATTTTTATCAAAGAACCTGCTCTTACCGGCACTACGTTTCTTATGAGAGCGTTCTCATCGCCAACCAGGGTGATCCCATTTTTTTGGTTTCACTTTCTATCTGTTTATTTTTACTTTTTGTTGTTTTTTAATATTTTCTTTTTAGTTTTTAAATATTGAGAACATCCATAGGATTTTCAGGAACAAGTGCTCTGTTTCCAGAATCATGTATCGTTCGAAGAAGAATCATTGATGGATATTTTATGTGATTTTCATGCCGTGCGTACCCCAAAAACCATAAAACGCTTGTGTTTTCAGCGGTTCCGCATCAAACTCATTAGAACGATTTTTCTTACACTAGTCCTGCGACTGAAATGAAAGAGGACATTTTTTGTGTATTTTTAATTAGTGAATGAAATTCTTGAACCAAAGTGAAAAAAAAAATAAAACACAAGAAATTAATGCAAAATATCGACAGCCCCCTCAATATCACCCACTTACGGTAAAAAATATTTTTAAAAAATACTATAAAAATAAGCTTGTATTATTGTTCAATATGCGTATAGTCAGTCGCGTCCCTATAAATCAAAAGGTTTCTGAAATATAATAATAATAATAAATATAATAATCAATTTTTGGGTGCCATTTTCAAAGGGCCGTAGCTCAAGGTATTTGCGAACATATTTTTGCATGTAGAATCTGCACCAGAAGTTTGTCATTGATATTTCCGGAGAACTCTGTATACACTGGCACATACTTATACACAAACTCATACACACAAACACGCTGGAAGCCTCGCTGGAAGCCATTCATAAACACGTACATATAGATTACCCGTTACCTCGTTGTTAAGACCTTCAGGCACTCCTGGAGCGAAAACCGCTCATAGGATAGACTCAGTGCAATGGGAATTTTTGATTAGAATGACTTTAACTACAAAATAGCAAAGCTTCAGCCAATCCCACCGAAGCATTCCGGAATGTGACATATATATATTTTACCTAACCTAAAAATTGATTAAAAAATTCTGAAAAAAATTCTTGAGCTCCATTGGAGTTGAACAAAAATATTTCGACCCTTGCAACTTTTTACTAAAGTTAATAGTTTAAGAATAAAAAGTTCTTGAATGTATAAAATGACGCAAATTACCTAACTTTGACAAGCAGTATCTCAAGAACTGTCCATAGGATTGGCTCGATGTGATAAGAACTTTTGATCAGCATGACTTGAACTACAAAATATCAAAATTTCAGCCGATTCCACCGAATCATCATTTTCATGGGGTTTGTTCCGGGGTCCTTTAACAGGAGCGGTACAAAATTCGCTTCGCTGTCTGAACTAAGATTGTAGCCAATGAACTAGAAAAGGCAGAAGTTCTGAAACGAATTGAGATGCTTTTGTTGACTATAAACTAAAATTATTATTGTTATTATTATTTTCACGATAATGTTGGATCAACATAATAAATATAACAAAATAAATATCTGAATATAATTATAATTTGTTAATAAAATAATCATATGAATAAATACAGAAGTCGGACAATTCGGCTGTTTGAGAATCGCTGAACTTGGCTAAAAGATATATTATTTATCTCTCTTGTGTATTCTATATTTTTATAAATAGAGATAGAAGCTCTATAGACATACGAGGCTAGTTGTTCTGCATTACTGCAGTAAATTGGCAACTCACGCAGCTCAGGGGTATTTCCAATATTGTTATGTTGTATTGGTTACGTAAACAAGGTGTACCGAAATATCCGCATTCCCTTTTAGGTGCTGATTCTACATACAAAAATAGTAAGAAAATTTCCTATAGATATGTGTTCGGAAATGTTTTATAAAAGAGATACTGCCCGTAATGACATTTGCACCTGGAAAATGCTCTCGTTGCAGGAATCGGACCACATACAATCATGCGGCTGATACAGCTCGCTGAGTAACAATACTACAATAGATAATCATGTCGAGATATTTACGCGACGGGTACCTATTTTAGTTAACCGACTCAGTGACGCAGTACTTATGGTGTTAGGCTTGCGACCACGGGGTGCCGGGTTCAAATCCTGGCTAGGGTATGAAGGATGGCGCTATTCACATATTGCCAATACGGTAGCAGTGGGCTAGGTTATGTGAAAGACAACACGGCTAGTCGCTCTGAGTTCGAGTCTCAGCTGCAGCAGATGACAATGTCGTAGGGAATGGTTCTTGTATTGTTATGTGCGTATCTTGGATGAGTGGTTGAATAGCTATAGCTAAACATCAGGGTGTTAATATAAATAAGGCGTTAAAAAAAATGAAAAAGATAAGCCTACTTCTACTACTTTGCATTAGCAAACGAATCATCATTCCGTGGAAACTGCTTTTTCTCTCTACTTTGACGTACTGGTAATTGTCAAGAGGGCCTTTTTATATAATAGTAGGGGGGGATCATAATTAACTCTTAAATTGCTAAAAAATGTAAACTCTCCAATTGATAAAATTAATTGTAGTTAGTACCGTACAAAAATAAGTTTTAACTGAACATTGACTTCCACGTTATGGGTAATTGTAGTCCGGTGTAACGATTAGAATTATTTGGATATTTCAATGGCTTATCTGTATCTTCTTCGCCAATAATTCTTGGTGTTGGCTAATTTCTTTGTCTGGTTGAGTTCTATCAAATGTCCGGCTTCTTCCGAGTGTTCGGCAACTGCCGATTTTGTAGAATTTCCCTTCTTTGTAAGGCTAATGTGTTCTCTGAGTCTAATGTTTATACGTCGTTCGGTCTCTTCGATGTAAACTTGGCCGCAGGAACATAGAATGATATACACTTCTGGCGTTTCTAGTTCTTCTGTTCTGTACCTTGTTATTTGGGAAAGTGTTGTACCATCTCCCGTTTCATATTACATATTTCTTTGAACTTCTGTTTCTCCAAAACTCTTCCGATCCTATCCGTACATCCTTGTATCTATGGTAGGTAAGCTGTTGCCATGTATTTCTTTTGTTTTTCTGTTCTCGTTTTCTTTATTGCGTTGTACATGTCCTTCGGTTTGTATCCATTTTTCTGTAGTGACGTTTTTAAAGGCCGATATTATTCTTCTAGATGTTCTGTCTCGCAAATTTTTTTGCTCTGTGTGCTAGTGTGTTAACGAGATAATCAGTAAAAACATCGCCATCCTCAAAGGACCGTAGATCCCTTATCTTATGAAGCATTTACACAGACACAGCAAATTCTTCTACTATTTTTTAAGTAGAATCAGCACTTAAAGGAGAATGCGGGTATTTCGGGGTATCCTGATTAGTCAGGATTTTTCTGGATCATTTACATAAACAACAAACACGTCAACAGTCACAGAACCTCTCAGTGTTGCCAGACCAGTCAGACCTTACCTTAAAGAATGAGAGTGTTAGATATTTGTACGTATTTATTATTATAAATCAGCATTTGTAAGTTTAATAGTCAACTATATCAAGACATGATAAGGACGTATATCGTGAAACCAGAACTATCCTGGGTAATCCAGGATGTATGGTGTCCCAAGTTATATTTTGATCTATGAAAAGACAGCAATAGTTCTTTAAGTTAGTTAAAAATCTAAGGACACACAAAGGTGTAAGTTCTTTATCTTCGTTCACACGGATAGGACCGGTTTGATATTTGTGATATTAGTGTCGAATGATACATTTTATTGCATGTCTTAATGGGGAACTTGCCCATTTTTTTTTTATTTTTCATTAAAGTGTGTGTTTATGTATAAAAACACGCCACACCGAATATCAGCTTTTAAATCGCAGTACTTACTTTGCAATAAATAATTAAAGCTGAGAATGTTGAGATCCTCGCGAAAAGCACTGTGACGTCAGATCGAGAAACTAGTCTCGCGTGGTGTCCCACAGATTGCGTACTGTAGCCGAGCGGTATACGTCTTCACCATAATTAATAGACTGGGCGGCGGCTGGCTTTGAGACGTCCGCATATTCGGTCATAAGTCTTTTGTTTTTTATGTTAGAAAAAAAATAAAAAGTGTCGGAAAGCTCAATCAATCCTCTTTACATAAGCTGTTTACAAATTTTTCGAAAAAAACGATAATTATCGGGATATCCGAGGAAATGTAGGAAATTACACGTTTTCCTATAGAGTGTATGTAAATCTTAAAAAAACAATTTTTCTCAGAAACCTCTGTTTCGAAGGGCCGATATTAACGGAGCGTCAAAGTAGTACATGATATTAAGTGAACATCGTATATTAGTAGTTATCTCCGAAACCAAAAAAAAATTCAAAATTCTGATGGTAGCAAAAGATTTGTAGTGGAAAATACTCGTTTGACCTTATTTTTTATTTCGAACTAACTCCCACCGTTTCGGAGATATCTGTGAAAAATAGCAAAAAACAGCTTACATATCGGAGCCGAAAAAATTGCAAAAACGTGCAATCTTGACACGTTCATATTTTTCGAAAAACACCATTGGGGCTGCCGTACAATGTCGCGACGTAAAGAAGAAGTCTTCCAGATATACCTTATCGCAAATTGCACGGCGAAATTCGAAAATTCGGCTCGGCACGAACGAATCAAAAGTAGCATTTTGTGACATTTCAGAATATTGAACATGTTTTTCCAACGAATACGTTCAAATTTTAGGTTAGGTTGTGTTCACTGCTAGTTGTTTGTAAAGATTACTCACCTACTGCTAGACGAACCATTCGTCCTTTTGGCTTTGAGTGACATGGTCTGCATCACCACCGTTTGCTGGTGCGTGCGCATGTCTCACTTTGCCTGGCAGTAGAGGCGGGCCCGGGCCGGCGTGCTGAGGCGGAACCCGAGTGGGCCCGCAGGGTGGCACCAGTTTCCCTGCTGCACGGTAGCTGTTACACCTGCTCCTGTTAGAGTTGTCATGCTTGCGCCTTGTTTCATCGCTCCGTTCGAACCGTACATTTGCTGAACTGAAACAAAAATAAGACTTTTAAATTATGTAGTAGTCGCTAGTGGAAACAATTGATTTTATACATGCTAAAATTCACACGTCGGGTGAGTGCACAATACCAGCTGTAGATCGGTTTCTGCCTATTAGCCTTCATCAGCACAGAACTTGCAAATGTACATCTACCCCGATATAGTCGAATACAACTAAACGTCAAAAATATGACTTTAACGGTTGTTTGTGGGTCATTTTTTTAGTGTAAATGCAATCTGTGTTATCAGAAAGTTAGATTAAAGTTTTCTCCAATCTTGGAGGTGAACGTTTTTTTAGAAATTAAGTTTTAGTTTTGCCTCTTTTTGTAATATTTCGGGTTTTGTTCATCGAAAAAGGCCAAACAAAAAAATTAAAATATTTGTAAATAAATTATGAATAAAATTTCATATGTCCAAATCCGATTTGTCATTTTGGTTTTTTTTTTAATTAAAATCACATACATTTACATAAATCTAAATTACTTTAAAAATAATATATTTCTTTTAATGTAGTACAGTAACTAGAGGTTTTAACTTCGGAATAATGTCATATTGAACGGATTTCGTTCATTTTTGGCAGTATAATAGTAAATGCTTCACAGAAAAGTTTCTATATTGTGCGGGGGCTTGCTAATTTATAAGGGGTGGATACCACCCCCTCCCAGGGGGTGGAACTTAAAAAATATATATATATTTATTGGAACTGAAATAGAATCAAATTTTAAGAAGAAAAGGTTCTATGCAATTTTTTACATAAATTGATAGTTTTTAAGTTATAACGACTTCAAAATTGCGATTTTTGCTTAAAAAAAAGGTATTTCCAAACGACTTTCGCCAAGTATTTCGAAAAGTATTACTTTATCGAAAAAATGTTGCAGACCAATTATAGAAAGTATAAACTGGGAATTAATTATATTTTTTGTTTATTGATGTGAGATTAATAATTTCGAAGATATTCAAGTTTATATTTGGTATCCAAGTGTTTCGAAATTACCTTTAAAGTTTAAAATGCATTTTTTTCTAAAGCAAGTGCTTTATGAAAAACTGTATTTGAGATAATTTTTTTGAAATTACTGGCTAACTAGAGTAACAAAATGACGACCTTTTTATATAAAAAAATAAAAAATATAAATACGCACAGAAACGAGTAAAAAATAATTTGAAACCGCAATTAATTGTCTTTAATTTTATTTCTTAGCATGCATGACGTAGGTGTCACAATTTCTGAGATATTTAACATTTAAACTGCATTTTACGTCTTATAAACGTTCGGTCGCCATTTGTAAACTTTCATATCTCCGAAACTATTAAATCTATGTAAATAAATAAACAAGCAAAATTCATTATCAGTTTATGAGCTTTATTTTTGGTCTCTACCCATTTTTCAATAAAATTAATATTTATTGAGATATTTGGAAAAGGAAAAAAAAATTACGTTTTATACCTTTATAGTTTAAACTGTATTTTTTTCTGAAGCAAGTGCTGTACACAAACCAAAAAATTTGAGAATCTACTTCATGCTATATATTAATGAGAAACAGTATTTGAAATTCCTTTTTTTTAATTACAGTAACGAAATGGCGACGTTGTTATTAAAAAAATGTGTAGACGCACATTGCTTCGGTCATAACTTCTTTGGTTTTTATGCTACAGAAACAAATAAAAAAACAGTTGAAAGCTTAATTAATAACCTATTATTCTACCTATTAGCATCCTTGACGTAGGTGTCACAATTTCTGAGATATTTAACTCTCACTCTAAATAATTATCTTATGAACACTTGGATGCCAAATGTAAACTTAAATATTTCCGAAATTATTAATTCTACATCAATAAACAAAAAATATAATTAATTCCCAGTTTGTACTTTCTGTAATTGGTCTGTAACATTTCTTCAATAAAGTAATACTTTTCGAGATACTTGACGAAAGCCGTTTGGAAATACCTTTTTTTAAGCTAAAATCGCAATTTTGAAATCGTTATAACTTAAAAACGATCAATTTATGTGAAAATTTTTAGCTCAAATAGCAATCCTATTAAATTCGTCCATTTCTAATCACGTGTGCTGAAACAACCAATCAGAACAGAATTACACTGAAAAGATCCCTAAGGGATCTTTTCAGTGTAATTCTGACAGTTCAATAATTTAAAGTTTATTTTTTGACAATGCCGATTTAGAACTGCAAATAATGATTTAATGAATATAATAATGGAGGAAAACACACCAAATAATACATATAATCCATAATCTACATTTAATTTTACAAATTGCTCTCTTAATAATTATGTTTTTAATAAATAGTTTTGAACAAATAAATAAAATAGATTGCAAAAAATTTTCTATGCGAATACCCCTCGAACGTTGATAAATAGCTCATAATTTTATCACAACTTCCTCAAGCACGTTGCTTTTAGGTAATATCCCTCCGCCTACGGCGTCGGGATATTACCAAGCAAGTGCTTTCGGAAACTGTGATAAAATTATTTCGTATTATCAACGTCCTTGGGATATAGCTGAAAAATTTCATAGAAACTTTTCTTCTTAAAATTTGATTCTACTTCAGCTCCAATAAATATATATAATTTTTCCTATAAATTAGCAAGCCCCCGCATAATATAGAAACTTTTCTGAGAAGCATTTACTATTATACTGCAAAAAATAACAGAAATCCGTTCAATATGACATTATTCCGAAGTTTTGCATATTTTTGACCTCTAGGTACTGTACTAGAAACTTGTTGAAATTATAGTTTCTGTAAATGTAATCTGTTATGGAAAATTACAGATAAGGATATTTAGTATTTTTCCTAACGAGATTTTTAAAAAATGTTTGAAGCTTCATAAAAATTTGATATTTGGTCACATTAAGACTTGTTTTTCTTAAATTTTTGCTTTGTGAAGGTATTTTACAATATTGATAAAAATCAATTTTTTACATTATTTTAGTTACGTTTCGTGCTTATTTGTAAAATGCGTTTTTTTTTTTTTAATACATTTTATTATAGAAACAATGTATCTAGCCGAATACTTTGATGATGTGTTAAAAGTGCTTCAAAAACGAAGGATTTAAAAGAAAATTCCTACGAAATTTTAAACGATCAGATCTTCGTTAATGGATGAGTTTTATAATAATAATAATGTTTTAAAAAAATAATAATAGTAATAATAATAAATCTGTAAAACTGATCTCAGCAGCAAGAACATGATAAAGGCAATTAACACCTTTGTAATACTCTCTTGAATTATTTGGAATGATCTCATGGTGTGATACGGATATCGAAAACATGCAGCGTATGATTCTAACTACGCTCACAAAATACAGAAAGCACCACCCAAGCAGCAATATGGTACGCCTTACGTTACCCCGTGCACAGGGAGGAAGGGGAATCACCGGCATTCGTAACCTGCACAACAACCAGATTAAAGCCCTAAGAACTTATTTCCAACAAAGAAAGCTAGACTCCATTTTCCATGCAAGCATTTGTTTCGCAGATAACTCCCACACACACCTCTTAATCTCAACAGTATCGAACAACAGGGGAACGAAATGATCCACACAAATGCAGAAAAAATTCAACAATGGAAAAGTATGGCTCTGCATGGTAGATATCGCATGATCTTGATCGCAATGAGATCGACAAAATTGCGTCGAACGCGTGGCTGAAATGCGGTAACCTATTCCCAGAGACCGGGGCTTTCTTTCTTGCGATTTGCGATACAGGACCAAGTAATCGATACTAAAAACTACCAGAGACACTTAATTAAAAGTGCGCAAGTAACAGATGATAGATGTAGGAAATACCATGAGAAATGCCATCCAGCATATAGTGAGAGCATGCAGTAAACCCTCACAGACCGATTATCTTAACCGTCAGCAACATAATCCATCAAGAATTGGCCATCCGCAGCAATTTCCTAGTAGAACACACACCCTACTACAAATATACTTCGGAAACAGTATTCGAATCCACAAATTTTAAAATATACTACGACCGCACAATAGCAATAGGCAAGATCGTACATTGCAACAGACCGGATATCATATTTTTGGATAAGAAGAAGAAAACAGCATTCTTAATCGACATTGCTGTTCCCATTAACCACAACCTACAAAACACAATCGACGAGAAGATACAGAAATACACGGAGCTCAAATTTGAAATTAACCGGATCTGGAAGTTAGACGAAGTCCACGTTCTGCCAATGGTAATTTCGACCGCAGGACTTGTACCTTTAGGCCTGCAGAACAATATTAAAACCTTAGAATTTGATCCAAATGTATTCAAAATAATGCAGACAGCCGTCATTCAGAACACTACACGCATCACCCGCAAACTTTTAGAGGTGTAAAGATGTTTTGGCTCTAGCCCGGACTTTCGCCTAACACCATTTTAAAATATTGAGAGAAAAGAAAAAGGCTAATAATAATAATAATCCCGAATCAGGAATCGACAACGACGAGATGAAGAGCGGGATTGCGAGGGAATACTACCGACGCATTACGCAAGCTCTTAAGACCAAGTTAAACTCCAAGAACAACATCGTAGCTGTAAACAATGTTGCTGTGCCAGTAGTTACCTACAGTTTTGGAATTACCAATTGACTTCGAAGTGATTTCGAGAAAATGGACATAAAGTCGAGGAAAATCCTAACAATGAGCGGAATTCATCATTCAAAGGAAGATGTGGATAGGTTATACGTTAAGAGGAAGGACGGCGGCCGAGCCATCCAGAAAGAAGCGCCAAAAATCCAGGAAGAATATCTGGGGGCCGAAACCACCGACGAGGTCGCCAACAAGAAAATTAAAACCAGCATCGAAAAAGGGAAAATAGAAGTACTCTGCGCACAGCCGATGTACGGAAGGAAAATTCTTCCGCGACCTCAACCGACCAACAGTAGACAAAAAGGCGTCTATGCAGTGGCTGAATGGCATAGGCCTGAAGGGGGGGGGGGGGATAGAAAGCCTAATAGTGGCAACGCAGGACCAAGCACTAAATACCAGATACCACCAGAAAATGATCTTACAACAGCCTGTTGACAGCAAATGTAGGATGTGCGGCCTAGTATAAAAATATGTCAGTCACGTGGTAGCTGGATGTACTATACTGGCATCATCGGAGTATACTCACCGTCACAACAAGGTAGTCAGATATCTCCACTAGATCATGTGCAAGCATTTCGATATACCAGTGCCGGAAAAAATATTATGAATATGAGAGGGTTGTCAATACCAACGACGTCACAATTATGTGGGACTTGTTAATTATAACAGCAGCACACCTAACTTTAGCAAATCGACCAGACATCGTCGTACACAATAAAAAGGAGAAATCCTGTTTGCTTATTGATGTATCCATCCCGAATGGCACAAATATAATGCTCAAGGAAACAGAGAAGTTGAAAAAATACAAAGACCTCCAAATAAAAGTTAGCAGAATGTGGAACGTAAAGACCACGGTCGTGCCAGTAATTGTCGGAGCCCTTGGAATTGTCAAGGAGGGCCATGACCGGGGTCTACAGCGACTCCCTGGTCAACCGAGCGCACAAGAAGTGCAGAAGATCCCACTATTGGAAACAGCGCATATTTTAAGGAAAGTCCTGGACTAGGAGTCTCTGTGATCCCTTGTTGGAATCTGGACTCTGAGCTGTTGGAGCTGGCATTACCGACGCCGCTGAATACTATAGTAGTACTATAGTAAAGTATTATCATGGTACTGCTGCCGAATCATTAAACACAGTCCACAAAGTGAAACTTGCTTGTTACCTCTAACAAATGAAGCTTTTGCTGAAAACTTCAGGCGTGCGAATTTGCTCCAACAAGTTTAGACCAGACAGATTATGGATTTTGTAATGATATAAATGAAATGCCAACAACCAATCAACAACTGTACCTCAAAACACACAAGTTTCGCTTTCTGACATTCTGCAACTAATAAAATTCTCTTGTATCAGCACTAGGCTGTAAAAGTGGCTGTAAAAGTGTAGCTGTAACTTGCACGATGTTTTGAGCATGTAAAACGAATGTTCACTGTTACAATGACTTAACGCCTGTTGTAGAAAATGTTGGCTAAGCACCAGAAGAAAATCTCTATGAAGATACATTAATATATTTTTTTGTAAATTTTTTAACGTTACCTAATTTGCCTGTAACTCATCATTTCAAATTGTCCTTTCGATATTCAAAAATCAAAGTTCAACTTACATTCGTTTCTTAAAACAATTTATATAAAATATAATTACACAGGGTTTTCAAATGTAAATTTATCCTTTGTCTCTTTTAGGTATCTTAGGGCCGTTACTAATTTTGAGCAACTTTGTATATCTCGAGTTGCCCAAAGATGACAGCTTCTCATTAATAGAATATGTAAATAAATCCACCTGACGCTTATAAAACTGTTGAAAAAAATAATAATTTAATACGTTAAATTTGGATTTTATGTTCTGCTGCCGGACTAATAGTTTCAGTCTCACAATAAACATTTTCTGTTTATCTAAAGCGAACAAACAAAGTGGACTGGGAAATGTCCATAAAGCATTTGAACACACGGATTTAAAGAACCAAATAAAATTATAGGGACACTGGAATCTGATATACGGCTTATTTAATAGAACGCAGAGTTACTGTACAAATGTATTTCCTTTTGATCCTGGAACATCAATCGCTTCAAAGTTTTAATTCATTAAAACAGGAAATTACATACGTAAAAGGAAATGGTTTTGGAAAATATCACTTATGAAAAGGCGTTGTTTATATCAGACTAAACTTATAAATCACAAATATGAATTCATTTATGTTCAAACAGCAACTGTCTAGCACACTACGAGTACATTTATTTCATTTTGTTATGTAAAGGGTTATTAGTTGGTAACCCAATTACGAAATAGTCTAGTTACAAAATGAGTATAGCGCATCAAAATTCCCAAAAAACTTTCTTAGAATTTCAGGGAAAGTTCTTCATTAATAGTGTAATATGCACTAAAAGTCCTTAAGACCCTTATTGTGCTTCAGCCACCAGCCACCACACCGAAAAAGTGGGAAGGTCATAATATAGAAAAAATATTTTATCTACGACTACTTTGAAAAGTGTTAAAAAATATTATTTTGGGTATTCAGCAGATAACTTTCAAAGAAAACATTCGTTTCTTTCATATACCTTTGGTGCAAGTCTGACCAAAAATGGAAAATCGACAAGACTCCCCCTACGGTGACTTGTCGACCTCTTTCATACACCTACCATATCAAGATTCAGCATGAAAAGTAATAAAACAACCACTCTTTCTATATATTGATGATTCAAGTCTGATCATGCTAATATATATAATATTAAGTATCTCTAGCCCTACCTAGAGGATACTACATCACAATCAAGCGTTTATTACATTTCAAAGTCAAGAAAATACTAAAAAGCACAAAGAAAATAGTTATAAAATTTCGCTCACCGCATGCATGTCCAATAATTGAAGTATTTCATAAAATATTTGCGGTGAGCGAAATTTTATAACTATTTTCTTTGTGCTTTTTAGTATTTTCTTGACTTTGAAATATAATAAACGTTTGATTGTGATGTAGTATCCTCTAGGTAGGGCTAGAGATACTTAATATTATATATATTAGCATGATCAGACTTGAATCATCAATATATAGAAAGAGTGGTTGTTTTATTGCTTTTCATGCTGAATCTTGATATGGTAGGTGTATGAAAGAGGTCGACAAGTCACCGTAGGGGGAGTCTTGTCGATCTTCCATTTTTGGTCAGACTTGCACCAAAGGTATATGAAAGAAACGAATGTTTTCTTTGAAAGTTATCTGCTGAATACCCAAAATAATATTTTTTAACAATGATCTAAGCAGAAATAATAGGTATTTATTTATTATACTTTGAAAAGTGTTTAAAAACACACTGCTCACTACTCTTGAAGATTATTATATA
The DNA here is from genome assembly GCA_936432065.2 of Rutpela maculata. Taxonomy (NCBI): domain Eukaryota; kingdom Metazoa; phylum Arthropoda; class Insecta; order Coleoptera; family Cerambycidae; genus Rutpela; species Rutpela maculata. Next base: position 57,408,339 of record OW386287.2, on the reverse strand, counting down.
ACATTGTGTGAAAAATAACTTTTTACACGCTCATATGCTCGTATCATACAGAGCATATTTCAAACGATGTCACTGAGCGGCACTAAAATTTGGAGAATAGGTCTCCTCAAGCCCGTACTTAGAATTTTCTTTGGGAGGTGTTTATATCATTTATAAATATGTTAAATAACAATGGACCCAAATTAGAGACCTGTGGGATTCCAGAAGTACAAGTAATTCCTTTACATCGAGAGACGATAGCATTTTTTAACTCTATAAAAAATGATTCCAAATAATTCTGGTCTACAGCAAAAAAATTAAACTTAGCAAAACCTCAGAATTAGGATTTGCCAGCAAACTTACAAAACTCAAAGTCATTAAATATTTTTTTCATTTCAATGGCAGATGCGCAATCTACTATATGTGAGAATACGTTGATTTTTTAATAAAAATAACATGCATTTAAATATTACAGAAACACAAATGATGTCCTCAGAATAACAAATTCAATAAAAACTTACGGGGGTGGATAGTCTTTCCATAATTGACATAAAATTGTGTATTCCATATTGTCTGCCTGCTCTTACACATATTATTATTAATTGTATATTATCGCAAAATAAATTTCCTACATTGTGGAAGCACGCCGTAGTAAAACTCATAGCAAAAATTAATAACCCTGTTGAAGTTACGGACCAAAGACCCATTAGTCTTCTCTAAGCACTTTCAAAAGTAATCGAAAGGCATATACATAACCAAATAAATGCATGTTTAGACAAAAATAATCTATTTTCAAAATTTCAATCAGGTTTTAGAAAAAAATCATGGCACATCAACTGCTTTAACATATTTACTAGATGACTTTATTACGGTTGGATGATGCAAAATGCACATGCTTGGTACTACTGGACATCTTAAAACCCTTTGATACACTGGATCATAAAATGTTATTAGCAAAACTGCATTATTTTGGTGTTTCAAATGACGAAGTACAACTTGTGTTCAATTACCTCAGCGCAAGAAAATAATGTATTACTATTGATAAGAATTATTCTCAATCTAAAATCTTAAACAGTGGCGTCCCTCGGGGGTCTATTTTAGGGCCATTATTATTATTTTCCGTATACGTCACCGATATGTCCAATAATTTACAATATTGCTCACTATATCAATATGCAGACGATTCACAGATTTATTATTCTTTTAACGGATCAAAATCTAAAACAGACGAAATAATTATAAATGAGGATTTGAAAAACATATATACAAATGAATGTAGCCATAATCCAAAACTAAATACTTCAAAATCTCAATCAATTTTAATAGGCACTCCTTCACTGAGAAAGCATTTGGTTTTAATTAACTTTAATTTTATAATAAATAATCAAAATATTCCCTATTTTTCTTTAATTCCTTATTTATATTAACGTCCTGGCGAAGTTTAGCTAATGCTACTCTACCACTTAACCAGGACGGCGAGATGAGATATGATCACCCATCCAAGTGACGAACGAGCTCCGGCGTGCTTGACTTCGCCGAATGAGTCCCCGTCTCAATCAATCAATCAATAACAATTTATTTAACATTTTAGTTACATTATATGCGCCTAGCCGGATTCCGGTCCGGAGCCAGCCGCACAACCACAGCGCGTGGCGTCGTGGTTTGTGTGTGGCTGGGCGGAGCGGGTCCGGTTCGGCTAGAACAATACGTTGAAGCGGGGCGTTAGTGCTCCTGTCTTAAAAAATAGGTAAGACTTAAAACTAACAATATGACTATATATAGGAGAAAGCTTTTAGAAACTTAAAATTAAACTTATTGGTTTCTATTTGCGGTGCACTTGTTAGGGCGCACTGCACTGTTTAAAGTTTCGGTCACTGATACGAGGCCCCGTCTCTGAAACCGGTACCGTACCTCACCTCATAAATGTTGTTGAAAATGATAAAAATCTAGGAATATATATTAATTCGGCGTTAAAATTCGAAAAACGTATTGTTAATAAAGTCAAGCTTTCAAATTTTCGATTAAAAAAAACTGCAATATATCAGGTATTAAACTGAAATTTTGTAATACATTGATTTTATCTCTATTTGATACTTTTCTAATGAAAAACGCCGTTCAAAAAGTACAGAACTCTTGTATATGTTTCATTCATAATATTCCACACAGAAGCCATGTACATACCACCTAATTTACACGAATATAAAATATTAAATATGGAATATCGTAGATTGTTACACATGTATACTTTCATTTGGAAAATATTAAGTACAAGTGAACCAAACTATTTACGTACAAAATTGCTGAGCCAAGTTCGTTATCATGATACTAGATACATAGACAATTTTTTGGTTAAACAGCCATAAAACTGCAATGTTTCAAAAATCATTTAGTTATATGGCACCTCATTTATGAAATGAGCTCGACAATGACATCAAACTTTTTTCTTACAATAAATTCACAACCACCACAAGAAATATGTTATCTAAACAAAATGGGTAAACTCTCAAATGACTGCCTCACCTGTATGCTTCATGCCACTGCACTCGGTACACTGCGAGGTACTCAATCGAAACTTGAACATAAGTATACCTACGTACACGTTTAAAGCTTAATTAAATTTATTTAAAATGTTTAGATTTAGTTTTTAAGTAATATGGTGTTTTTTTGTGCATGTATGTATGTGCTGGACAAATGAAAGAGCGCCAATATTTGACGAATTTGTACCTCTTTGCTTTATACTTTGTACTGGTGAATAAATCTGTTATTTATTTATTTATCAGTGCATTCATATCAACAAATTGATAACCGCAATACTGGCATTGCACACGTTGTTTTCTGCCAGTAAGATAAGACTCGAAAAATCCAAGAAGCACAGGAGAAAATTCATTATTAGCGAGTTTTTGTTGTAATATATTATGATTCAGTCTGTCAAAAGCCTTGGAAAAATCTGTATAAATTATACCTGTCTGCATGCCTGCATCCAATAAGTCAACAATATGATATCTCCGGCTAAAGTTTAACCATTAACGAATTTATGGCATTTTGTTCTTTAAGATTATGAAACTAATTTTTTAAAAGGAATTTGAATTATAATTTGATATACGAGATATTGTGTATTAGATAAGAGGTAAGAGGGCACGAAACCTTTCTGATATGGGATACTACGATTTTTCATGTAATTAGAACAAGTATTTCAAGAATTTTGGCAAAGTTTTTGATAATAATGATAGTGTATAATTCAAAATATTATTGCGATCGCCTTTTTCAAAAGTTGGTGTAATTTTTGTTATTTTCCAACTACTTGGAAATGTGTGCGTTTTGAGAGCTGAATTATAGAGTGTGGTCAAGCGATATGTAAATCCATTAGCACAGTCTCTTATTATGCATGCAGGTATATCGTCAAGCCCCGAAGTAGTTTTAGGTTTTAATCTTTTGGCGCAATTTTATACTTCTAATTCCGTAAAACTTTCTACATGAAATGAATCTGTTGAAGTTTTACCCTCTGAGGAATAACTCACGAGATATATATGAGCTTTGAAAGTAGAAGGTAAAACCGTTAATAATGCTTTCCTGATCCTGGTTCTGCTCATTATTGATAACCTTAAAGTTAGATATAGTAGATATATTTCGTTTGTTGTTAACAAATTGTCAGAATTAGATTATTAAAAATGTTATAGTTAATGTTCTTACAGTAATGTTTTTATGACATATCTGTACTTACCTTTATATTTGAAATTTTCCAATTTTGTGGCGTCTTTATGTCGTTTACATTCTTTGAGCAGAACTTGTTTGCGTCGAATATTTTTTATTATGTCCGCGCAGAACCAAGGAGGGTAAGTTGTATTTCGAAGTTCTGTTTTAGGAACAAGTTGATAAAGCGACTGTTATATTTTTTCATAGAAATAATTTATTTTGATGAGTTTACCTTTATTTTTTAATCACCCTGCTTTTGTAGAAGCACCCACAGTACGCGGACATGTTTTCCAACTTAATATATAAATAAAAAAACGTACGTGATTGAAAAGTTATTTAGGTTTCGATTTTCATTAAAAATAAATCAGTGTTTATATTTTGCAAATTTATTTTACGCTCCAGGTCCATTACATTGTCTATAAATACAATTAAATTTTCAGCTGTTATATTATAGTACAGTAACTTAACTAGGTGATCTCACTTCAGACTAATTTTATAGCAGTTTTAAATTCAAATATTTTTGGATAGTTTTATTCAAAATGGGTCAAATATGAAATATTAAAAAGAAATAAGGGTGCTTCTTCGTTGGGGGTGAGTTGCACCCCAACTCTGAGGTTTCGAAAAACAAAGTGACTATTGAAATCTGCAGATCGAATTCTACTCCAAAAAAATTTAATTTTAATTTTGAAACTCGCCGAGTTACAGGGGGATGAAAACGTTGACTTTTAAGCAAAAAAAAACACTGATTTTTTAAGGGTTTTAAGCAAATTACTCAAACAGGATATATAATATTTTCGAAAAAGTTTATCATAGCAAAAGTTTAGCTTATGACATAACAAAAGTAATCCATAAAATAAAACCGCTGCCCAAGGAATCACTACTTCCACATCCAGATTCTCTATCCAAGTCACTCACAACGAAAAAACTTTGTATGTGAAAATAATTGTTTATGGAACTTTAATAATATAATATTTGAAATCCTCTACCCCAAAAACCCATAAAACGATACCCCACATCGGTAGTGGGGTGGGGGGTGATGATAGGGGGGTAGTAGTGGGGGATGGATGAAGTAAAAAAATATTTTGAGGTTTCTGGTTCCTGTACATACACTAAATAACAATGTTTTTTCATCCTTTTTATAAAGGGGTGGGGGTGGTAATGGGGGTGGCTAATGCCAAAAATTTTTTTGAGACCTTAGCTTCTCTTGTATATACTTAATACCAATTTTATGGACTCTTACCTGCTTGATTGACCTATTTACCTCAAATTTACCCCAATTTACCCCCCAACCCTTCGACGGAACAAGATGAAAATATAATCTAGTTCTAGATCTCGTTAGAGTACATATGTGTGCCAAATTTCAAGTCAATATCTTAAACGGTTCCAGAGTAAACGTGCGCACAAAAAAAAGTTACAGACAGACAGACCGACAGACAGATAGAAATTTTTTTTTTCGCTCAAACTTAAAATCTCGATGTTTCTTGACATTTTAAGCCTATTTGGACAATAAAAATTTTTAAAAATTTTTTTGTCGTTACTATACTTCCACTGGACGTGGAAGTAAAAATTTGTTTAGGCTCATCGTTACTGAGATACAGTTAATGATAAGTGCATTTGAACGTAGCCCTGAAAAGGTCACGCTCTTCAAACAGTCATAACTCTGGCTTAACAAAACCTTTTAACATGTACCTTGAACCAAATTAAAGCTTATTACATTAGCTTAAAATTTTCTTTTGGCAAATTTTGATATCTGCAAAATCAAAAATTACACAGCCCCACAAAAAAAAAGTTCAAAGCAGCGAACCAGACCCATGTATTCCTATGTATTTTCGGTCGCTGAATCCGAATTCGGGGTCAAAAAAAATCGTACACCCCCAAAATCATTAGCTAGAGCCAAAAAAACACCCCTGAAATGGGGTAAAAAGAATATTAAGTTACGAGAATAGTTGTTACATCTTAATCAATCGAATTATACAAATTAATGTTAAACACCAGCGTACATACAACAGATATGAAACCTCCACCCCCAGGGAGGGGCGAAAACTAGCCCCCATATATAAGAAAATCGATCCAAAACAGCAATGAATGCTGAAAAAGCTCAAAATGTTTAAGTTTTGTTAAAGTGATAAGAAACTGCATCAGGTCCGACGTAATCTTCATAAACTGCCCCTATAGAGTTGAGAACAAATACCCCCAAGTTTAAAGGACGCGAGAAAAACAAGAAAAAACGTAAAATGTAACAGGATTTCTATTTTCATGGATGCTATGATTGGCTGAAATTGTGCAGTACTCTAAAATAGAACTAAAAACTTACGTACCATCAACATTCTACAGTGTCAGAGGGTGTAAGGTTTGACTATAAAAAGTTACAGTGACTTCTATAAAAATTCAAAACACCTGCGTTGTGTGGAAGAGAGAAGAAACTAGACTATGTTCGACGCTGTGCTTGAAAACCACCGACCGAAAATACATAGAGATACATGGGTCTGGTTCGCTGCTTTGAACTTATTTTTTTGTGGGGCTGTGTTATATAAGAAAAATAAAGGCAACTTTTGGATTTTTTTACACAAAGAAGTGCTCGTTTTTTGGTTCCAGTAAATTCCAAATTGAACAAATTTCAAATTGTGTTTTTTGTTATGTTGTATACGCTCATGTGTATACGCATTATCTAAAAGATTTGACACTTAATGTATTTTGAAAATTTTTGAAAAAATGATTTTTTTTGGCTTTAAGGTTAAATAACTTATCAAGGAAGCATCTTAGCTGAATGTTACTAGAGACAAAAAAATAAGGAATAAACTAAGGAAAATGGTGCTCTTTTTATTTCTTTTTTATAAAAGTGATCGCTTAGGAGATAGAAGTGTTTGAATTTAACTCTCAACGTTTCTTTTTTTTTTTAATTTACGCATTTAAGATGAATATAGAAAAACCGACAACCTTTGCACTGTTTTGACCTACCTGGCCTTAAAGAGGATTAAAAGGCCGTCACAATGCTTTTTTATGATTTTTAGAGCTAATTGCAAAGGAGATATGATCGAAATAAGAAGTGCGCTTCGTTTTAGAACAGATTGCCAGTACTTCCTTATATTCATTTTTTACTTTTGGGATGGTTTTCATGCTCTTAGGAGTAAGAGTAATTATTTTTCTTATTATGGGATGAGTTTTATGTCTCAAAATGTAATGATATGCTGAGAAAATCCTAATTTCTCAAAATAAACAAAAAATAATTAATTCATCCATTTTACCCCACTATTGAGGGTGCAACATCAAGTTTTTAATTTCTGACTTCACAGTGACCCCAGAAATAAAAATAATATAAGTTTCATTATTTATTCTCAGTACTTCGTTAATTATTGATTTTTTGACTTCACCCTCTAAGAGTAATCATTTTTTTTTTTATTAAGATAAGTTTTATGTCCTAAAATAAAAGAACTTGCAAAAAAAGTTCTACTTGCTCAAAACAAACAAAATATAGTTTCCATTGTACCCCCATGTTGTTTATGTTTATGTTATGTTTATTATATCGGCCATATTAGTGATGCAATCTCGAACTTTGAAAATCTAACTTCAGATTCGTAATTAACGATCTCAAAAACGTATTCATAATTTTTTCAATAACTAACTCTTAATACTTGAATCAGTATTAAATTTTGAAATTCAGGGGTCTTGGTAGAAGCACATCTATTCCGTTTTAATATTTGAAGTTGATACTCTAATGTTTAAGAATTCGCAAAAAAACAATATCCAAGCCGCTACAGAATTAGTCCGACGTTTGGGTACTCTTTGACACCAAGTGACTGTACTATTAATGAACTGGCTTAAAATAACTCCAATATAATTTGTTAATATAAAATGCCTTTAAATATACATTATAGATATTTCTGCAATAAAATTGTACCCAGAGTATACTCATAATTGACTTAGTCCAGATAATCACCTCCTAGATCGACAGATTAAGGTCACCCGCTTAAATATTTATTGGATGTGAGAATTTTCGTTCAACATTTTTATTTTTTATTCATGGACAAGCTCTGTCGGGAGCGCCGGTAATATTGGAAATCCTTTTAGACATAACGTGTCTAAATGCTAATAGTTCGCCTCAATTATGAGAAAAGTTTTTGGACGAAAATATCCTCCGTTGTCTTAAAACATTTTATATCGATATTATAATGATAGATGTGACGTGTATTATCAACGCTTTAAAAAGGTCAGATGGTGAATTTGGAAGTCGATATCAGTTGTTTCGTGAATTTTAATAGTGACTGTAGGGCTGAGTAGAAGTTCAGAAGGGAAAATTGTATTTTTACCTTTCTTATATTCAAATAAGAAATTATGATATAGATTTTCTTCGAGAGAATATCGTTTGGGTCAAAATATAACTGTATTTGTTGTTTCCCAAGGACGTGTCCCTTCTAACGACTAAATCTTCCCATAACTCCGTAACCTCTAATTATTATTAGGTACATAAAAAACTAATTTTTTTTTGCTAAAAATAATTTTACAGACATTATAAACTACGATTTCATTGAATCTTTCATTTATTTTCAGTTATTCCAGTGCATGTTATAAATGAAAAATGACGGAACTCAGGTATAATAAATGTATTTGAATGTTTTTTTTTTTGATTTCTAATGCCTTAAACTAAAAAGTTTACCCATTGAAAATTATCACAATTTCAACAATCCGTAAATTAAAAAAATAATTAAAATTTTTAGAAATCTGAACGCTAAATACAATTATCGGAATTTTTAAATATCTCTTTTAAGAAAATAATGATTGTTATAGTTTTCGAGGTTGTTTAAAAAATTTTGTAAAAAAATGAAACTTTTTAAAACTAATTTGAAGCTCCAAAAAGCGAGATAAATGAAAGAAACGTTAAATAATACAAATACATCAACTTATTATAGAAAATAATTTATTAACAACTTATGCTAAATAATAATTATTATAAATTTTAATAACATAAATAATTATAAATTTTTATTACAAGGATAATCATGTAAATTAATTGTCTCCGACGCTTTCGTTTTCGATGGCATTTAGGCAGCTAACTCCTTTACATAGTAAACATGCTATAAAACAACTTAAGCCACTTTTTCTACATCCACACCCAGTTTTACACGAAAAAAAAAATCATTTACAATAAATTTTCAGAACCTGGTGGTTGGTTCATTGTAACTGGTACTAGTGAATTATCTTTTTTTTTCATTCCCATTTTTTTTGCCAGCTTATCATGTCCCATCCACAACTGTACTTGTAAACACCCTTTTTTTATATGTTCTGACCTAGCTTCGAGTGTAAGTATCAATGAAGTTGACACAGATATTTTTACTTGTAGCTTTAAGAAAAGATTGGTATCGAAAATAATTTATATTTTCTTAATTTTTAGGAGCAATGCTAAAATGCATAAAATATCCGATTGCAAAATATTAGTGTCATCAGCATTTTCATCAGTAAAAATAATAGCGCAGTATCTTATAAATCTGCACGATTTTCGAATAAGTTAGCAAATTTATTTTTACCATTTTTGTAAAACGCAGTTGTATCACATCCAGTTAATGCATGTAAAAACAAAATATGCTTCTTACACATTGGTAATGTATGTTCAAGGCTTTTATTAGAATAAATCTTTGCAGGTTTGAGGAAAGATATAAATATATTTCTCTCTGAGGAGGTATTAAAGCTGTTAATCATATATCTTCAGCAACAACAACATTTTCTGATTCAATATTAATTACCGTTTGTGTGATTAATGTATCAGCATCACCTTCTTCTTGACAGAAGAAAATATTGTTATCAGCTATTTTTTTCCTTAACAATTCGATTTTGCTTTTATGATTGCTGTTTGCAAGGACTTTTCTTGGCGAATTTTTAAAGGCATATTTTCATCAAAAATTAAATCTGTTGAGGCATTTTTCAATAATCGACGATATCTTTCAGCTGATTTAGTGCAGTTGATGTTGCGATATCCGTCAAAAATGACAAAAACATTGTTTCCATAATTATTTCTTGAATATCGTATGTAATGATTGCATATGGTCTCGAACTTTTCATCTAATTGTCATTTGCAACGACGTAATAACATTCCGCCATCAATAACATACGAAAATGTTTTATCATTTACACTCATTGAGCTGTGTAAATAAATCATAAAAATTTGATTTAGTTGTTTTTCGCATTAACCTCTGACTGAGCAGAGTTAGAGGATATGGAGCTAACTCAAAATTCATGTTGGAAGTTCTTCTTCTGATTTTTTTAAAACACAAATACGTTGAAAGAGCAACAATTCATCTATTGGAATGATTTCATCAAAAAAATAAAAAATAATTCTCGAGAGAAAGTGAATATAGCTGTAAAATGAATATTCTATACTAGAAGTAACGTCATTTTAATGGTAGTATCCTTAAAAAAAATTATTAGCGGAAAGTTTCAAAGGATAAACTTTTTACTTTTTAGTATAAGAAATTCAAAAAATCCGGAAACATTCAAAACCCATTCATTATAGCAGAAAATAAAATTTTTGTTACATTCTAATCCCAATTGTGGGAAAATTGTAAGTTTTATGAAAAAAGACCTTTTTTGGGCAGAATTTTATAGGATACATTTTTCATAACAACTGCCATTTTGGTAAATCTAAGCGTTCAGGAGTAACAGCCAGAACACCGATTAGTAGCATCCCCCCCCCCCTCCCTCGCGAGCACAACCCTTACAACCTGGAAAATCGAAAGTTTTATTCGGAACACCAAAATGAACATCTAAACATCTAAAATTCTCTCACTTATTTCCGAACTCGTCAGATAACGTCTAGTTTTACTGAAGTATTTATGAAATATAAACAGTTAACATTAAGGAACGAAAAGCTGCTGGTTTTTGTAATTTGCATTCTTTTTTTTTTTAAATCCACTTTCCATTTTCATAATTATTTAGATAAAAAAATTGTAGTAACCAATTTGTGTAACTCAATTAATTATTTTTAAACAATGCCATCGTAAATCGAAAATATGCAAAATACATAAAAAGCACAATAGATATAAAACTAATAAATGATAAAAAAAAATTACAAATATTTTATTAAAAATATATAAAACCAAAGTTTAAAAATAAAAGGCGATAAAAACTTTACCTTTAGAATGGCCAAAATTCGAAAAACATTACAAATCCAACCAAACTTATGGTTTAGCAGACTTTTGGTGTATTTTTGTCGTAACTATTACCCATTCTCTCTCTGTAATTGGTGAAAGGTCAAGAGACACGATCCTCGAAATTTTAACAATTTTATTCTAATTGTTTGAACAAATTGAAATGCCTTAGAGGTACTCACAAATACTGTTTTCATTCCCATCGAACTATTTTTTTTTAGATTACTAGAAAATTAATATAAGTTATTTAACCAATTGCACTTACATACTAAAAAATTTATATGTTCATGTCATCATATTACAGATGTCATGAGAGCCATTCATAATGTATAGACAAGTTGTAAATAGCATCCTGATGGATCTTTATGAGACTATAATAAATAAAGCTTGGTTTAATAAAAATAGGTTGACAGGGCTCTCGAAAGTTCGCGTTCATAAGAATTCTTAAGACCCTCTTTTGTTGGCGTAAGGCTTTCATTGTACCACAGGAATTTATCTGCAAAACAACTACACAAGACAATATATAAGAAAAAATGACGAATTAAATATTTTTAACCTATCTGTGAAGTTTGGAGAAAATGTATTTTCCTAACAGAGAAATGAAAAGTATACAAGAGTTCAATTATATATTTATATATGTATATATGTATATAAATAAATAAAAATAAATGTATTCAATGCGGTATCTGTCAATTCGGTGCTATTACGAATTACCATCCTTAAAAATATCAACTATCGATAACTTTAATGTGGAAAAAAAATTCGAGTTGGTCCTAAAAGTTTATTACAGAACCAATATCGATAAATTCAACCGAGAGCGATTATGTTATATCAACTTGATAATTAATGGAATGAACTTAGCTCCAAATAGTATGTAAACAACGTAACAACATTAATGCTGTCTACAAATTAATGTGATTAGCAAAATAGAAGAAGAAATTAGGTTAGGTTCTTTTTCTTCTAATATTTTATTTTATACTTGTTTTAAATAAAGACCATTTTCGCAGTTGTCATTTAAGATAAAAGTTTATTTTATTTTCAACACCATTGTTTTGAAACGAGAATAGAGGTGTAACTTATTTAAATATTTATTTAGAGTGGCGACTGGTAAATATTTCTTTTTTTATGATTTGTAACTAAATACTTTATTTTGTAAAGATTTATAAACGTATTATAACGTATAATACCTAAAAATGTCAGGAAGGCTGGTTGCAGCCCATTGTACAGCCGTTCATTTCTCAACAATGACAGACGCTTTTCGCCTTCCCAGGCTCCTCAGTCCCACACGGTAGAGAGAGAATGAAAATACAAACGCTTCAACAAATACTTCATAACTTTCCTGTGGAGTGTGACCACTAGGAACAAACGGTACCATCTATTCAAAATGGTAAAGATTGTTCAGAAGTAAATGTTTTACAAAGTGCGACTATTTAAAGACATCACAATAACTGCGAATGCAGATTACTAACTTCTGAAATAATCCAGGCGCAGTGCGCAGATGTTAATAGTTAATATAGCGTACCATAGATGGCGCACTAGACTTGTTCTGACTTTTTTCAGTCACTTTCCTGTTTCTCTCTACCATGTGGCACTGAGGAGCCTGGGAAGGCGAAACGTGTCTGAGAAATGATTGGCTGTACAATGGGCCTCAACCATCTCTCCTAACATTTGTAGTTCTATGGTTTGCTGCACTTAAAGGTGTAGAGTATAAACCGGACTGAAAAATACGAATATCGACTGACATTCACATTGAAGTCGCCTCTACGCTCGCCTCATATAGTTTTGTTTAATTATGCAAATTTAAATACGTATTTCTCTCTGTCTGTCTGTCGTCGGTCTGTAACTTTTTTTTTGCGCACGTTTTCTCAGCAACGGTTTGAGATATTGATTTGAAATTTGGTACACATATGTACATGACGAGATATGGAACTAGATTATATTTTGCACTAATTACAGTGAAGGGTTGGGGATTAAATGAGAAAATATGTAAAGCAAGCTGGTAAGAGTATAGGAACTTGGGATTTGGTGCATATACTAGAAGCCAAGAATTTAATTTTTTTTTATAATACTTTTCAACCCCCCTACCACTCCGAAAAAACAAATTTTTTACTTACACAATCTCCAAATTACAAAACATATAGAGACTTTTATTATTTTTTATAGTTACAAAATAAAGTTATTAAATGAATGTATTTCATATCTGATTCTATTTTTTATAATATGTTAACAATTAGCAAATATATATTCAAAAAAAATCGAAAAAAAAAAAACAATTTTTACTAACACGACCTTAAAAACCTTAGAAATCTAGTTACTTTTATAATTTTCTATGGTGAAAAATTGTTGGTTATAAAAATATCTTTCATTTGCTTACTTATTTTCTTAGATATGTCGACAATTGGCGAAGATATTAACGATTATATAACGCATTTTCTAAAAATTCAGTTTTTCTTAATTTTCAATATCGATTTTCTCGAAAACTATGGCATATACAAAAAAAATACAGAAGGATTTTTTTTTTAGGAAATCAGCGAAGCTTTCTTTTTTATGATGAGCATTTTTTTATACCTTCAACGGTTAACGAGTTAACGAGTTATCAGTAAAATAAGGCTCAGATGGTTTTTTCGGGGGTTGCGGCACCCAACAGAACGGATTTTTGTGGTTTTATGATGTATAACCCCTCCACTAACAATTACTGAAAGGAAAATCTCAGATAACATTTTTTTGCGAGCTTCTGGTGTATTTTTTACTTTACCGACTGGAGTATATGGAGTATATAAGAAACTTTTACTTAAAACTGGAAATAATTTCGATTTTTTAGGGTTCTTTCCGGTTCCCTTTCCAAACACCGCAGTCATGCATATTTGTTTGTTTTAAATAAAAACCATTTCTTTTGCACAGTCAGAAGAAAATGCTAATAAACTACAAAGTAATATATTTCTAGATACTTTTACGATTTTTGCATGATTCTAGAGTTTAGATTAACCATTGTGAATTCTCCATTTTGAAATTGGAATCTATAACCTCAAATTCAAATATTTAAAGACCTCGAAATCCCTAAGTGATCATTTTTATTCTTCAACAATTTTTGCATGATTTTTAAGACTAGGTCAGCCATTTTAAATTCATCATTTTGAAATTATAATATCAAAATCGTAATCGACGGCATCGGAAATTACTGTATGATTTTTTTCGTAATTTTGTGACCTGAATTATTACATCAGTTTCAAAATATTTTTTGACAAAATACCATTTTTTTATATTTTTTTAAATCTTGATTTGCACACCATTTGAATGGGTAAATTTTTAAATTGGTCATTTTAAAAGTAAATTGCAAAAGGTTTAATCCAAACTACTATTTCTGTTATAATGCACCTTTTTCATCTTAACGCACTAGACTATAGAGCAAACTATGAATTCATATATAAATTTATTGTACCTTCACACTTACATATGAAGAATGGCACTTTATAAAAACCCATTGAACTTTGAACTTAACTGTATTTGATACAATTTCACTGAGTGGCAAATAAATCAACCAGAATCCATTTAATATATCCCGACAAAGTTTTGTTTCGATAAACATTATTACAAAATTCTCCTTTTTTCCTGACAATACTAATTTTGTCCTTGTCGCCTTTTAACAGTTAATTTTAAACCAACTCAGACTACGTGATATTTACAGCCAGAAAAAGAACAAAGTGACTTACGCGAATATGAGGCGTTCTGCTGCTGAACGGTTCCATTTCCGGGCCTGGCGTTCCACCCTCTTCGGCAAATACAAATGGAAACAGCGACAATTAGTAATAATAAGACTAACAGAGTGCTAATCACTACAACAACGAACCACGTCACTTCTAATCCCAGGATGGTTCCGGTCTCGTTGTCTGGAAATAAAACAAATAAAACATCAACCAATTGTATAAAACAGCCAACGAAGAATTTTGCTGAGTGTCAATTAAGAAGTTTATCGGATTGCTTTTTATGGTAATTTACGATACATTTACTTGAAAGCGTTGTTAAGAGAGATACAGAATCGACTACTTCTACAGTCAAATTACTCTAATACTCAGGAAATAATGGAATAACTATTTAGTTTACAAATAATCTATTAAACTTCCTCATCATTCTTCCTTGGTCCTCGTCCGCCCACACCGAAAAATGGCGACTATTTTATCTTTGCTAATGGCTTCGTCAGACAGAAAAAAAATAATTAAAGCAAAAATTGAAGATTGATTTACCAGCGAGCGGTAGGCATTGCTGCTACAGAAAATACACAGCCAGGTCTGCTACGCCTACTCTGGTTTGGATTGGGATCATGCTTGTTGCCGGCAGCGAGAGCCACATGGCGTGTGATATAGGAATATAGGATAGGAAATGCAGATGTGCAGATATTTGTGTTTTTTCTTATTACTCTTTTGAATCTTTTGTTTCCTCCGTTTCTGATTCCGACAGCTCATATATACGTGCGATTTCTTTATGGAACTACTTCTTTTCCTTGCTGTTCATTCTCAGTGCACTTGATTCTTTCTTAATTTGTACATGGTCCTCTCATATATTGTTATAAACGTGTGGCATGGTTTGACTATTTTTATTTTTGTCGTTTAGCACTTTCTTCAGTAAATATTTTGAGTCTCTTCTTTGAACATTTCTCCAGTACTTCGTTGCGTATGTTTCTATCCTTTCAGTCTCCTTTTGGTTTTTGGTGGTATACATGTTTGTCCGTTAATCTACCTTTTATGAATGTTGCCTGCTAGTCTGGTGGTGTCCCAATGTGTTTCTCTAATTGGTCGAGCAGGAACTCTGCGTAGTATTTGTATCTAACGCTGCAGGTGTGTATTCTTTTGTAAGTATAGATTAATATGTTTTCGAAGAGTTCCATGTATTTATTTCTCCTCGTGACTTCCCTTCCCTCTTTTTCAATGGTTTTCTTATATCCGGAAATCTGTATTATGTATGTATGGGTCAAGGAACAATGTTAAAAAAAGGGCCATTTTGGCCCATCCGTGGTAAAATGTGGAAGCCGTCTTCTTTTACTAATTTTGAGGTGCTGAAAACGAATCCGTCACCCGTTTTGGCGAAAAATCTCGGGAAAACGTTAAAAAGAACCCTTATTTGGGTGCCATAAAGTGAAGATTCTCGTTTTCCCAACCAAAAGTCATTTAAATAATTAAAGAATTTTTCAATATAAAAAACAGGTAATATTTTCTATATAATGATATGCACACCGTACACCCCAACCCCAAAAGGTGAAGTGAGAAATATTCATCTGAATTGACCAAATCACCCTATTATGATAAAAAAAACGTCAAACTGGGTGATTAAAACCAATTAAAAACCAATAAAAACTTTTATATACTTTAATGTTTTTGATCCGTTATTTTGTCTTCCAATCCACCAAGGTATGACCTTTTTGTAAAATTGGGTTCTAATTACTCTAGGTGTCAGGACAGGTTTGGCTATCGCTCCACGTGTTCCTTTATTGCTTAGTCAAACATTATGTGCTAGGGTTTTCAGCCAGTTTCAATTTTCTTTGGACCATGTGTAGAGTAAGGTTTTCCTGATGATGCTTTTATCCTCCTCCGGTATGGTAGTATTTTCCTATGTGTATATTAAAGTCTCTTGAGTTCGCTACCTGAATACCCTAATTACTTGATATAATCTGTTTCTATTTTCTATCTTATTTCGAAAGAATGTTTTATACTATTTTAATTATGATAAAATGTTTTTTGAAGCTATTTATATTATATTTGAAATAAATGATTTAAGTTGTGGAAAGGCAATATAGACAGGATGCTAAATAAAGATTTTTACTCTAACCTGGAAGTAGAGTATAGTAAAGGATTTTTGGCTGTTTTTGGTTCTTCAAAGGGTCAACATTACGATCCCGATTGATGCCACTTTGGCACCCTTGAGCATTTTGAGATATTCGAGATGGCGTCTGGCTTAGAATGAAAAAACAGGTTTTTCCAAATATTTCATTATATGGGTGCATGACACGTCGTTTTATATGTTTTTATGATCTGTGAATTGGTATTTGGGTTTAAAAATCATGTAGAACGTAATTCTTAAGTGTTGCTAATTTACTTTATTAAGAGGGCAGCTAATTCGGAGAATAAATTAATTTTTGAAGCAAAAAAAGTACCTAGTTTTGTTGTATAATCAAGTTAGGCTTTAAGAATACGGATAACACCAGATCCTTAAAAGTGGTATGCATGAGCAAGTTGAATGACCTTTTAAAAAAATTGGTTAAAACATCCTGCTAGCTCAAAACAAGGTTTTAAAAAAATTAAACAAACGTAAACTTAATAGTCTGTATTTCTTTAGGGTGAAAAGTCTTGATCAATTGATCATTCTTTTCTTATTTTATATTTTTTTATGATTTACGTACTTTTTTGTTTTTTTTTATTCTTATTGTAAAAACTGTAAACAATGAAATGTCAAACAAAATCAACATTTAATCTTCGGAATCTTTACTGTCAGAAGTTATATTTTCAGAAATTCTCATATGAGGATTCTGGCAAGAATGTTTTGTGCTTAGTTGCGGACAATTGCACATTAAACTGCATGACAAGCCATTAGCCATGCAGCTACATTGTGTTGTGTTACACAGATTTATCGATTTGCATGAGCATGTTAATGCTAAAATGCAATTCGGGGCAATTTGAATCTTTTTTTGGCAAGGCGATCGAATGTAATTCCATGTATCCTCGTCAGCCTGCTACCCGTATTGAGTGGCATCTATATTTGGCCAAGAGAATCCATTACAGATAACCACAAACATGTTTGGACGTTTTCTTGAAACCATTCAGTAGTTGGTGGAAGAGCAGAGAATGGCGGAGCTTTCAGTTGGGCTTGTCCGACTTATTTAGCCCATAGAGAAGTTCTAACATCAGTAATTTTGCTAACATTATTTACACCATAACACAAAGATACAAAAATTGTACATTCTTGAAAAACGTCTTTAATATTGTTGTTTAATCGACCCATATGCGTTAAAACCCGACCATCCGTTAAATATTTAATGACTTTTTTTTTCGCTACCATGTCGCAACTAGATAAAGAATGGGTGACTGGTAAATAAGGCATGATCTGTTTGTGTTTTAAAACCGTGGCTAATATCTGTGGTGGCTCGCAGTAACTTAAAAGAAACCATAGAGACCTCGTTTTTCAAGTTTAGTAAATTATAATAACAAAAAAGTAAGACAAAAACATCGGTGTCATTGTAGAAGAACACACTACCAGGCGTCAAATTGACGCGATACCAATTTATATTTAGGAGGGCACCAGTCGCGTTCTGCCCCATTCTTCCACTTCCAAGCGGGTTCGAGATAAGATATCCTTCTAAAGACGAGTAATGGGTCAAGGCTACACTACCTCAGATCATCAATGACGCTCTCTCTCGAGGCGTGATTTCAATTATTCACTGACAATACGGGCTTTTACGTCTTTGGATTATTGTAATTTTTTGCATAAAAAAATCCCTACCGAAGATTTCTCTCCGACGGGATTGAATCTGTTTATCCGTAATAAATGGTCTGACGTCTTTTGGTTTCTGCTATTTTTGCTTAAAAAAATCCTTATCGAAGATTTCTCTCTGACAGGATCAGAATTTGACGTGATTTGTATTGATTTACCTACTAATAATAGTCTCCGCACTTAAAGATTTCTGGAGAAATCGCATAAAAAAACCCTATCAAGCTCCCGTAAGGCGACCAGAACACTGAGTATCAGACATAAGGAATCATGAGATTCCAATTAACTCAGTTGTTTAGGTTTTCCAAACGAAAACTCTAAGGATTAAGACTAGCAACAAGTCCTTACATCAATAAAATGCAATTAGTTCAAAGAATACTATTTATTTAATAAGTATGAAATAATACAGTATTTTGTGAAAGAATCACGCCTCCTCAACTAAGGCAAATGACTTTCTAACCATACAAGTGAGAGCGTACACTAACAACTGATTTGGTAGAAAAGAGTCACGCAACTTTCCCAGGATTGAATATAAGCCTTTTTAAAAATTTATATGACTTTTGTAATTAATTAAGGTAATTACGGCTGACTGAAAATAACATAAAAATGTTTTACTAAAAAAAATTTAGTGTCACTAGAGACTACCTAGCTTTAAAGTTCTCGTAACCTGAGATTTCAAGTACTAAAACGACATTCAAGAGGACTTACTTACTACATAAGTTTGATCGTTCGGTCAGTCCACGACTTACTTGTCCTTATATAGGTGTTCAATATTGGAAAAATGGTAGCGACTCGTCTCCGAACGACTTTTAGGCAAAATGGACTTTGAATTCTTTGTGCATAAGGTGGTTTTCTCTGTAACTTTATTATTCGGAAAGACCTGCAATTGGCTTTCCTACCATCGCTTTGTATTGACCACCAAACGCTCTCGACCAAATTGCGAGTCGCTAGGTGAATCCAATCTTGTTTTATGCGAGAAACCGGTCTTGTGCATTTTCATTGATTTTTTGTTAATTTTTGCTTATAGGTGTTACGCCGCTTTTGCCAAATCATCGGTTTCGCCTTTTGATACATTACCTTGCTAAAATTTTATTGTCATTCTTTAAAACAAGGTATATTATGACTGTACCTCCATGGTCAATGTCTTCGGTGGAGGAATTAAAATTGAAAATATTTTGTATATTTTCAAAGTACTTTCTTGGCGTACTTTTAAAAAGTATGTGATTCATTTTTCCATGACCACCATATATATATTTTCACTCTCATATCCTGACTTAAAATATATTTTCCTAAACAAAAATTCGGTGTTTCTTCGAATTTTTACCCGGTTGTGCCTAATGTCTTATCGAACTCATAATGGTCCTTTTGGACTAGTCGGTGGCTCTGAAGTCCCGCAGACTCTTGAAAATGTCCTTAAATGAAATTTTTGTCTAAGTCGAATTTTTTTTTGGCTTCGACTTAGGTCAATTCTGGAAGGTTCTACAACATCATCACTTATTACATTTACGATGATGTCTGGATTTCCTTTAATCTCGTGAACTAGTTGCTGCGCCATAATGGTACCCGTTTCTTCATGTTGCGTCGCTAAATCAGCCCTCTCATATATCACACCGCTTTGTAGCTGAAAGGGATTAGTGTGTAGTCCCGTAACGATTAAACGATTTTTAAAAGCAATGTCGATATTTACAGTGACATATTGACATAAGAGATTAATCAGCTGTTTATTGTTATCAATACTGGTTAATATTGACTTTTGTGTGGGAATTATTGTCTGTTGTAAAACATAATTGCATCTTATTTCTGAGGTATGTTTCTTTATGTATCGAATTTATTTTTAACATCCACAAATGATATCTATTTTATATTTTGATAGGGCAGAAGAAATTGCCCTCAAGTCTTCTTAGACCTCAGATTTGTGTTCTAGAACCTGAAAAACATAGAAAATGATGTATCACATGCCCACATTTGGTAAATTAAAATTTAAAAAAAATTAAACCATAGATAAGCCCCCATCTTGAATATCTCAAAATGCCCAAGGGTGCCAGAATGGCATCAACCGGATTCTTAAACTAGACCTATTAAAGTGCCGATGAACGTAAAAAAACCTTTACTGTACCTTACTTCCACCTTTTTTGATTGACGCGCTGATTAATAGTTTGTAAGTTAAGCTGCATGCATCAGCAACATAATAAAGTAAAATATGGTGCAAAACTATTAATAATATTTGGTCACATTACTGGGGCACAATATTGTAACTAGAACGCGCCACCATATTAGTAACAACAGAGATATCCTTAAGGTAATAAAAATTTGTGTCATTTTTCCAAGATGACCGGCGAAATTCAGGGAGGAATGATGAGGAAAAATATCGCTTCCGTTAATAGAGGAAGAAATACTCGAAAATGTCTAATCTTCTGAAATGTGACCACAGTACTCTTATGAATTTTGAGAAAATGGAAAACACTTTCAATTATCTAATATTAAAATGTTGTTACCAAAAAATTACCTACTTTGGCATAAAGTATTGGACGATTCGTCTGATCCATCCGCACAATGGTTAGTTCCATCACACACAAGATCTGTGGCTATACAAAATTCCCTTAAATTGCAACGAAATTCTGTGCAGTCGTGCTCTGAAACAAAGAAAAGTACAGGTTAATAATCATACAAGGAACTAAAGCTCATCCAATTTTTACATTGCAATATGCAGCTAAAGCAATGTTTAATAAAATCTTAAATCTTATACTGTCAGCTTCTTCAAAGATTGCGACACTCTTCTCGTGCATTTTTCTCTTAGAATGTTGCACAACCTTTATATTTACACATCGATTTTTTTCAAAAACGTTAGAAACGTTCCTCTAGCTAACACTGACTTACTGTTCAAATTTCAATAAATCCGGACTTATCTTTCTTAAGTTATCGAACTTACAAAAACATGACGGACGGAGAGAAGTTTTCGGGGTTACCAATAGTCTTTTTTTATTTGACAAATATCGCATCAACCTCTTGGGTTATTAGCGAGGTACAGTAAAAAATATAATTATACATGTAATTACAATATTAAATTTTTGAAATTGATATCTGACAAAAATTATACTAAGTTCTTTACTTCACATCCATTATCTAAAATGATGCTTAGATCTGCCGGGATTTGTCTGTCAGACTTTTGTAAGTGGTACTGGGGGCACTCTACTAAGATATGTTTCACTGTTAGTTTTATCTGGCACATTTCGCACTTAGGTTCCTCACTTTTCTTAAGAAGGTATTCATCTGGCGTGACCTATTCGTAGGCGGGTCAGGATTACTTGGTTTCTTCTTCTGTTCGGGACTAGGGACCATAGTTTAACTGAATGGTTTGATTTCATTTAGTTTAGTTCTTCTCTGTTGCCATTCATTTTGCCACTGATTTTGTTCAAGTTCCTTTGCCACTTTACATGTGTATGTAAAGATGTGATAACCACCATGAAATTTAATCTTGATATAGAGTCTCGTGCAGATCTGTCGGCTTGCTCGTTATCTAGTATCCCGATGTGAGAAGGTACCCACATAAATATAGCTGATTTCTTGTTCTCTTGTAAGATGTAGAGTTCTTCTTTAATTAAATTTAATATGGGGATATTGGGATACAATTGATTAATTCCACGGATAGCAAAGAATTTGTTATTAATAAAATTCTGAGATCGTTGTGGTTGTTAATATATTTCAATGCTTGTAGTAACACATTCACCTGTGAATGTGTTACTGTCTGGTAACTCAAATTATTGATGTATTGTGTTGGTGGTTATAAATGATGCGTCCACATGTTTTTTGGCCTTGGAGTTATACGTGTAAATTTTGCTGTATCCTGGATACTTGTCGATTATTTCAAAGAAATGTTTTCTGATTACATCGTGATTGGTGTCCTGTTTATTTTATCGTGTTAGCTAAGTGTCACATGTGGGTAAGGGAATTGTCCATGGAGGGTGGGTTTTGATATTCAAGGGATAGGTATTGGGGAGAGTTACATTCAAGTTAGCTAGGTATCTGTTTATTCGTTCATAGTATGCGTTTTCACTGTTTGCTGATATAATTGCTGCATATGATAGACTGAGGTACCGTCTTCTCATTGTAAGCGAGAGTTCTCCAGATTCACAATACAGGGATTCGGTTGGGTTTGTACAATATGCTCCAAGGACAATTCTTATTCCTGCGTCGTGGATGGTGTCTACTGATATAAGTAGAATATTTCTTGGAGTGCAGTAGGCTATGGCGCCATAGTCAATCTTAGATCTTATAAGGACACAGTATATATGGAGTAAGGTCGTGCTATCTGCTCCCAAAGTGTAATTGGATAGGACCTTTAAAAGATTTATTCTCTTTTGATATGATAGCTTCAAGCTTTTTATGTGAAGTTTCCAAGTAAACTGCTTGTCAAATATGATGCCAAGAATTTTAAATGTTTATTATTAAGGGTTAGTGTTCTTGTACTTGGCTCTATCTCTTTGAAGAAAATCATGCATGTCCAAATGTCTATAATACGTGTTTTGAATCTAGTCTTATTCAATTGCAACGGCATAATTGATAAGGGCATTTTATCGACTTTTTATATTTTATTCACAGAGAACTTGTGTATTTTTTTTAATCGCCTTATTTAGATTAATGTCCTGGCGGAGTTTAGCCATAGGCTATTCTGCTACTCAACCAGGACGGACGAATACACATAGACAACATCACAACACCATTACGTGCAAAATTTTCCATCTGCCGCAGCTGAGACTCAAACTCAGACTAGATCATGTTGTCTCCCACACAACCGCAGTCTAGCCCACTGCTACCATCTCGGCAACACATGAAAAACGCCACTACACATCCATACCCTAGCCAGGATTCGAACCTGGGACCCCGTGGTCGCAAGCTTAACACCTTAAGCACTGCGCCATCGAGCCGGTATTTGAGTTAATATCAAACCTATTTTTGATTAGAAGTTATCAACGGATTTGTCGTGGTAATTAATATTTAACTAGTGGTTGTCTGAAAGATGTTCCTATTTGAAAAAGTCGACTTAATTGCAAATTAGTGATTTCAGAAATTTTGGTTGGCCTCAGGTATTAAACCAATTCATAAATCCTACATTTACATTTTTTTTTTAATCATTTTAGTCCATTAGATTTATTTGAGTACGTTTACTGCACTCCAGATGCAAAAAAATAAATCAATTAAAAAAAAACTATGTAATAGTACTTAGAATCAACTGCTAAATCAAAAAATGTAAAAATATACAGGGTGTTTCATTTGAAAGTTTAAAATTAGGGCCATTTCCGGGGAAACCGGAAGTGATAAAGAAGTGTCCAATAATGAAAAATTGTCTTATACCTTGAAAGCTCAGAAAACTATAGCTTGCTTAATGATTCCTTTGACACTCGGCATAACCAAATTTTTTAGATGACATTCTGACCTAAGGTTCATCTCGATATCCCTTGTGGTTCTTGCGTTAGACAAAAAACAACCAAATTAACACAAAAGTTGAGCCGAGAACTTCTTCTTTTTTCTTAAAAGTCGGTTATAAAAATGCAGTACGACACTCACTTTGATAAGATTAACCCTCAAAATGTTATAGCCCAGGAATTTTAGTTTTTGACCCGGAATTAATTATTGTAAAGCTGAAAATTTGCAGCATTGTAGTTTTGGTTTAGGACAACACGTACCAAAAAGTCCCCTACTCTCCCTCGTCGGCTTCCCTAGTTTTGCAGAGCAACAAGGGCCTAAGTCGCAGACATTACAGAGCTGGCTATAAAGTGCAGCAGAAAGGTTGTTGCTGATCCGATTTGGGTCGAAATGATCATAATAGCTTTGGAAAAGCATATCTGTTCGTATTTCAGATGTTCCGTGCATATCTTGTTCCTAATTTTCCGTTCTATTGTTGTTAAAATTTCAAAAATTGAAAAAATTTCGAAATGGCGCCATTGCGGATAAATGAAGACTCGGAGAAGAAAAGGTACCCAAATAAACATTTCTCTTTATACTTTGGGCTTTTCATTGATATGTCTACCTTCTCTGTAGCGTCGCCTGTTACAGGGCTACTTCACTCCGAGTGTCGACGCGCGGCGACACTCGGACAGTTAAGTGCGTTCATTGTTGCGTCGATCACGTCTAGTCTAAACAATCAAGCAGGCGCACGGTGAGCTATCCCTTCTTGGTTCAGTAGCTGTGTAAGCTCTGTACAAAACATAGAAGCTCCCAAAGAAGAGACCTGAGGTACAGGAATGCTGAGGACTCTGGCCGCAGCTGGGGAAAGGTTTATCGTATCCTTTTATGGAGGCAGTGAGCAGGAGAGCTTGGACCAGCTAGTGGGTGACAGCCTCCTTTGATTTGGCAAGCCCCCGCCAAGTGCCACCGTGAACAACATTCGTTCCGTGGCTACTTCCAGCTAGGTGAGGGCGTTGGGAAGAATAGTATGAGGATTTATTCTCTCGAAAAGCCTGCAGTACTCAACTAATGTGCATGTGCTTTTTTGCAGGTCCAGAAATGCTCAGACGTCAACTGCAACCCGAAGGACTGGGGGTTGAAATCAGGACTCCAGAGCCTGGTTCCGGTACCTACCACAAGGCAGCCAGCTACTGATAGCCTGCTACGGCTAATTTCCTGTGCCTGCAAGGCGGACTGTAGTGCCCGATGCGAGTGCAAGAACTCTGGTCCGAACTGCAGCATCATGTGCAGGAGCTGTAGAGGATCCAGCTGTACAAACAGCCAGTCAGTGGATATGGATGATGATCCAAAAAATCCTTCTTCCCAGTAAATTATTAATGTCAATTGTCTTACCGAATAAAGTAATTTTCTGAGTCTGACAAGTTAAATTTTATTTAATAAATTTTATAAAACACCAATAATATACAGGGTGTCCCAGAATTGAGTTCCCGGACGGGAACCTGTGATTCCTGAGTTCATATTGGGCCTATTTAACCCAACTTACCTTAGTCCAAAAATGCATTCCTGAGGAAGTACATTCTCTTAAAGTGAGACAGAAAAAAATCGTTTTTTCCAATAACTTCCGTTGTATGGAAGATAAAATTTTCAAATTTGGATGGGAGCTGTATCTCTATAAGTACTCTATGTAAACTTGATAACAACCAAATATCTTTTGTTTCTCAATTTTTTTTCATAATAATTAATATTTGACTGGTTGTAACTTTTTAATCATCCTGTAAAATTACGGAATACTTGAACATTTTTACACAGCATTGAAAGAGCTGCAAAAAAGGTACTCTTAAAAATTTTTGTAATATCAATCAAAATACAAGAAATTATCGTTTTTTCTTCTATTTGTATTTAACATTTATTTACAGTTCTAGAACAGAATTTTGTAATAGCAGAAAAGTACTGTTTATTTTAAAAACTACATTCATAACAAATGCTCCACGTGACGTCCACCTGTTTCAGTACACAAATCAATACCTTTAAAATTTTTTGTAATATCAACCAAAAATCAAGAATTATCGTTTTTTCTTTGTAGGTCATAAGTGCTCGTGAAACAGAAAACCTGTCGCGGTCTCATGACAAAACTTAATTAATAAATGTGTAACGTCAAAAAATAGCAAGTATAAGATTAATTTCGGTAATCTACCAGCAACGATGAAGCAACATTCACAAGACACGGAATATTTGCTATTTTTGTATTTGGTTATTTAAAAACCACTGTATACTCTGTTCCAACTGACACTAGGGGGCAACTTTGGCAACGTGTACAGAACGCGTGCGATGAATTTAGAGAAATTTTGCATATTTTCCAACGAATTCGCTCGTCATTGATGAAGAGAATTGATTTGTGTACCTACTGAAAATTTTTTATGAATGTAATTTTTTTTTAAGTAAACTGCTTTTCCATTATTACAAAATTTTATACTAGAATTGTAAATAAATGTTAAATACAGATAGAGGAAAAAACAATAATTTCTTGTGTTTTGATTGATATTACAAAAATTTTTAAGAGTACCTTTTTTGCAGCCCTTTTAATGCTGTGTAAAAATGTTCAAGTAATACGTAATTTTACAGGGTGATTAAAAAATTACAGCCAGTCAAATATTAATTATTATGAAAAAAAAATTGAGAAACAAAAGATATTTGGTTGTTATCAAGTTTACATAGAGTACTTATAGAGCTACAGCTCTCATCAAAATTTGAAAATTTTATCTTCCATACAACGGAAGTTATTGGAAAAAACTTTTTTTTTCTGTCTCACTTTAAGAGGATGTACTTCCTCAGGGATGCATTTTTGAACTAAGGTAAGTTGGGTTAAATAGGCCCAATATGAACTCAGGAATCACAGGTTCCCGTCCGGGAACTCAATTCTGGGACACCCTGTATAAACTGGAATTCGCAACAAGTGTCATCAGCGCAGCCGGGGCCGTTCCACCGGGCGCAGCGACACTCGGACTAGCGTAGCTTTGTAACGGGTGACGCTACAGAGAAGGTAGGCATACCAATGGAAAGCCCAAAGCATGTTGAGAAATGTTTATTCGGGTACGTTTTCCCCTCAAAGTCTTCATTTATCCGCAATGGCGCCATTTCAGATTTTTTCAATTTTTGAAATTTTGACAGCGCTAGAACGGAAAGCGATATATTGACTAAAACTCCTGGGCTACAGACACGGCTTTAGACACTTTTTGATATATTTCTGTAAAGCACAGGATAGATATTACAAGTTCGTATTATCATTCAAGTAATTGAATTATTGTGTGAAAACTGACTATTAAGTCAAACAGCGGTAACAATATTATGGTAAAAACCAAGTGACTTCTTTTTTATTTCTCAATAAATTTAAGAGACTGTTCACTTTTGGAACCACCTAGAATCTAATTAAGACGTCCTAACATAAATTGTAGATGGTTTTTTGCTCGGCTTCCTTGTTGCATTGATTAATTTCATGTGGACACGCTTTAATCCGAAACGACAGCAAACAGAGATCATAAAACATTACAATGTGCAGAATAGCTAACAATTTCAACTGTCGTGAATGATTTAATGGTTTTATAATTATCAGCAGTCTATATACAAATCAACACTAATTGCTTACATTTACCCTCTATTTCCAACCGGGTTATTAATATTGATATTTCTTGTGTACATACCCGAATTCCTTTCACATTTTCGACAGCCGGTTGTTTACTCTAGCATTTGAAGTCCATCACAACAATGAAATTATTTAGAGACAGGTCTTCAGGTATTTATTTCAGCAAGGAAAATTATATGCAAGATTTTTAAATGGTAAATTAATATTTAGAAGTCAACTGTTGTGCTAGTAAAAGAATATTACTGCAGACAGTATCCATTTTAGGTTAAAACGTGTAGATATAACAGAAATGAGAAATGTTAACTGGTATAGAAATAGAATTTTAACTAGATCCTCCGCCATTTCTTCGCATATTGCCTAAAGAATTCAAGTACATTATGTTTTGAGGTAAGGTGGTATGTATATTGGGGTTATCATATGAACTATGTTATCAGTTTAAGTGGCTGGCTTAACCCTTTACTGTGCCTGTAAATGGGTAGGTAATTTTTCAGAATATTTATTTATATATTCAAGGTTTTTGTATTTATTTTAAGCCTTAAAATTTAGTCAAGATGCATTTTTGTGCTAAATATGATGATTGACAGAAAATTTAAAAAGGAGGAGGTTTCCAAATTAACCCGAATGCATTTTTTTTCTATATATGTTCAATTATTATTCTGGATTGGCTTTCGCGATTTCTATGAAATCTTTCTCAAATTACAAGGTGGTCCCATAATGATTTCATCAAACTACGTGTGACGAAAGGTGAGCAAAAACTGGAAACAATATTTTTTTACTTGAGAACATGGAGAAGTCGCTAGTGATAAAAAATTCTAATTTCGTCGAATTGCAATAAAATTTGTCACTAAAAAGTAGAATTTGATGAAAATAAGGTTTTTTGTTAAACATATCTAATTTTTCTAGAACTGAAAAATATTTTATTCGGAAAACTTTTGCCACACGTTTAAACATTAAGAGTAATAAAAAAAAGTTCAATTTGAAAAATGTTAAAAATCGAAAAATCGGCCTTTTCCTTCATTTTGAAGGTCGTGGGGGGCCGGCAAGATATTAACCGATTTTGCTGAAAATTTTATACCAATAATTATTAGCCAATTGGACACGTTTATTTTGTCATTGTTTCTATGACAACCATTAAATTTTTTGGAAATCTTACTTACCCATGAGCACCTACCTATATGATTAATAAGTGGAAATTTCCCTGGTTTGACAGCAATGATTAGACAATAGCGTTTATACTATGTTTTCTTACATCATTAACTAATTCCAAATGCTTTAAAAAATCTACTTGTACATCTTGTTTCCCTCAGAAAATAAAGCACAGAGCCGTTTTATGACATATTCCAAGACACTTGTGATTCCATGGCTAACTATTAGCGATTTTCGTAGGGGATATTTTTTGTCACCACTTTAAATCACAGCAAATATCATTTCATCTTGGTTTCCCTTTACTGTAGTATAAAGATTACATACATACGACCAATATTAATTCACTATATTATTTTTATGTGGCTAGAGATTAGGGAATATAAGAAATAAGTATACTAAACTTGTTTTAATTTTATTTCACTCTCATTATTCCATATTTTATCTACTATTAAATATTTCATTTTATTAAGATCTGAGGAAACCACATAAAAAAATAAAAACCAAAAAAAATAATCTAACACCGGCAGCTGCCTACAAGATTTTGCAAACATTTCTAAAGTTTTTTTTTTGTCAAGTAATTTTGGTCTAAAATTCTCTTACCGAATCTCACTCGCTCACAAATTTTTAAAGACAATTTCCATCGGCTAACGCCTCGGGAAGATTTTCAAAGAATTCGGACCACAAAAAAATTTCCGGAAATAATTCAAGCACTAGGGAGATTACAAGTGAAAATTTAACCGAATTAGTTTTAAATACATAGCAACAAATTATAAACTATATCATTCACAAATTCAAATTTTAATTTTTTTCGGCCCGCCCTAATAAACATATGTCCGCAACGGCTTAAATTTTTTGCTACAGGGAGGGAGGGTGTTGAATTCTCTTTTTTTGAGTAACTATTTTTTAATATTTCAGAAAGTACTTTAAATATTATTTTCAATTTTGGCATGTGTTAATAGGATATAAAACCACACATTAGTTAGAAAAGTAATTTTATCGCTCCATCAGTGGCGTCACTGCAAAATGTCCTCTGATATTTTTTACCAAAAATGTGGTACCCCACTAACATTTTCCCTTTTTTCTGATTAGCCTGGTCAATTCTACATGAAAACTAATTCTCTTGCGTTTTTCTCGCCAGACGCACAGTTCTTGATTAAAACAATTAAATTCAAATTGAAACTAATTATTATTAATATTGATACTGACAAATTTTCTTTATAAAAATTGTTGGAAATGATAGGCATAGGCACTTAATATGCATTCTTCCGCCCGTTTTCTCACTGGAAGTTTTATACATCCAGGGTTTTAAGATGACCCTACAAAAAGAAATCCAAACTATTGAGATCGGGGGATCTTGCTGGCCATTGCTGAGGTCCTCCGCGACCTATCCAATGGTTAGGATAAACCACATGTAAATGGTCGCGAAGAATTACACTGAAATGTACAGGAGCGCCATTATGCAAGTGCCATATTTGATTCATTAACACAATTAGTAAACCTTCAAGCAATACAGGTAGTTCTCTTTGGAGAAAATGCAGGTAAGATTGTCCATTAAGGCGCACAGTGGGAAAAATATGCCCTTTTTTGGACAAAAATCTGCCGACAGTAGAGATTTCAATCAAATTAAATTAAAAAAATGACAAATACTCTTCAGACATTGTACTATAGAGTAGTGCTGCGGCAAAGTGACTTTGGATTAACCTAACCTAAAAATCGCAGATATTACTTCCACATCCAGTGGAAGTATAGAAACGACAAAAATTTAAAAAAAAAATTATTGTTCAAATAGGCTTAGAATGTCATGAAACGTCGAGATTTTAGATTTGAGCAAAAAAATGTCTGTCGGTCTATCTGTAACTTTCTTGTGTGCACGATTACTCTGGACCCGTTTAAGATATCGACATGAAATTTGGTACACATATGTATTTTAACGAGATCTGGAACTAGGTTATATTTTCATCTTATTCCGTTGAATGGTTGTGGGGTAAATTGGGGTAAATGGGGGTAAACAGGTAAATCAATCCGGTAAGAGACCATAAAATTGGTATTTAGTAGATACAAGAGCAGCTAATATCTCAAAAAAAATTTTAGCATTAGCCTACCCCCACCCCATTATAAAAGGGGGTGGAAAAAATTATTTCATCGTAGATGACCATTCGAAAGCTTATTTTAAAGAGGATTAAATGATGTATTTATCAGAAATAAATTGAAAATTTTTTTGAATCCTATACATAACCTCAAAATTTGACAAAAAAGTAATTTTTTAAGTACCTAACCTAAAATATTTCAAAATCCTGACATGATGGGCCAATTCTGAGGCCAGATTCGGATTCAGCGCGAAAAATTACCTCGGAAATTGGATTAAAAAAAATTAGGTCTTTGGTGCTTGTACACATACTAAATCACATTTTTTTCACGAGTTGGCTAGCCGAATATTTTTTTGAGACATTAGCTTCTCTTATATACCGGGTAAGTCACGAATTGCGCTCGCCCCGATATCTCCTAAAATATTTGGAATAGAAAATTGAAATGTGGAGGGCTTATTACACGACTAAAATGCCATCTTTTCAATAAAAAATCAAGTTTGGTGCACATCCGGTTTGACCGGAAATGCCCACAACTTTCGATTTTTAAATGGAACACCCTATATATTTTTACATTTTTGGAATCTAGAGGAAATTTTGAATACAATACATCCATTTTGGTCACTTTTTGATAAACATTAAAAAGTTTACTAAAAAATCTATTTCTGAATCCAGAGTGCTGTGGTGCCCAAAACATATTTTAGTTTGTGTGCTACGTTACTATAAAAATACAAAGAGCAATATGATTGCATTACTTAATTGTCTAGAGGCGTTTAAAATTTTCAAATGTGATTTTTACCCACTAACTCGATTTTTTTAAATGGGAAGTTAATCGTTCACCAACAATTTTAAATACCTCATTTTCATACGAATCTAATGATACCAAAATTTTGAAAATCCGCTCAGAAATATTTGAGATTTCAGCCAAAATACAATGCAACCAAGCTTTCAGAAACATGCGGCTAATAGATAATAGATTAGTGGGCTTTGGAAACTAAAATGACACATTTCTGTGTAAATCTGGTAACCTAATAACATTGGAAACATCATAGTAGCCATTGAATGTAATAAAACAATATCAGCTGCCAGACAGATAAAAAATAAAGCGTTGCGGAAATATCTTTGATTAAAAATTAAAGAAAATGAATAATTTTAGTAGAAATGAAAAGGTCGATATGTTACTGATATATGGAGAGTGTCACAAAAATTCAACTGCAGCTGCAGGACTGTATCAGCAACGATATCCCAACAGACGTGCTCCAAGCAGACACTTGTTTGCCAGAGTAGAACAAAAATTAAGAAACGAACCCGATCAACAAGATTACCATCAAACATTTATTGTAAGTGAGGACAAAGAAATTGATGTATTAGGATTTGTGATGGTACACCCAACAACATCAACAAGGGAATTGGCAACGGAATGCGACATTAGTCAGTCTTCGGTTTGCAGAATTTTAAAGAAACATAAGTTTCGGTCTTATAAATACCAAATACACCAACATCTTTATGAAGATGATAACGACAGGAGGCTAGTATATTGCAACTGGTTTTTAAATGCAGTACAACAAAACCCAGGTTTTCCTTTTCATATTTTATATTCAGATGAAAGTAGATTTACGAACCAAGGTATGTTTAACAGAAATAATACTAGGTACTAGGCTCAAGAAAATCCGAGGTTGGTAGGGCGGGGGAATATTCAGGAAAGATTTGGGTTTAACTGTTGGCTTGGAGTACTTGGAGATCGAATAATTGGACCCATATTTTTTGATGGAACACTTACTGGCGAACGATATTTATTCTTTTTACAAAACCAGACAGCAGAATTTCTTGACTTACTTCCTCTTGCCTATTTACAAAATCTGTTTTTCCAACAAGATGGTGCTCCCCCACATAATTCCAGAAGAGTGATGGAATATTTAAACAACTTGTATGGTGAACGCCTTATCGCAAATCAAGGTCATATCAGGTGGCCTCCTAGGTCACCTGACTTAACACCCCTCCACTATTATGTATGGGGCACTCTCAAAAATAAAGTTTATCAAACTTCTTCAAATACCCGTGAAGAGCTGCAAAATAAAGTTGTACGGGCTCTTAATGAACTAACGCCGGCTGAATTGCGTAGAGCCATTCAAGCAACTGTACGCAGAGCCGAATTGTGTATAGAAAAAAATGGTGGACATTTTGAACAATATCTATAAATGTCAATTTAGGGTTTAATTATATTAATTATTTTAATATGGATACCTATTGTTACCTAGTTTAAGTTTAATTGTTCAAACGGAATTGATTTTTGTTTATTTATAGGCCCGATATTTATGTTCATTTAAATAAAACTCTGAAAACCGTACTGATGTCGCATTCTATTGCTAATTTCCTTGTGGATGTAACTGTGTTTACCTCAACATACCTATGCTAAACTTACTTGTAACGTTCTTTGCGCTCACAATTATTAAATGTTTGATAGCTCAAGATTGCCTATAACTACACGAGTCTGTCTGGCAGCTGATATTGTTTTATTACATTCAGTGGCTACTATGATGTTTCCAATGTTATTAGGTTACCAGATTTACACAGAAATGTGTCATTTTAGTTTCCAAAGCCCACTAATCTATTATCTATTAGCCGCATGTTTCTGAAAGCTTGGTTGCATTGTATTTTGGCTGAAATCTTAAATATTTCTGAGCGGATTTTCAAAATTTTGGTATCATTAGATTCGTATGAATAGGAGGTATTTAAAATTGTTGGTGAACGATTAACTTCCCATTTAAAAAAACCGAGTTAGTGGGTAAAAATCACATTTGAAAATTTTAAACGCCTCTAGACAATTAAGTAATGCAATCATATTGCTCTTTGTATTTTTATAGTAACGTAGCACACAAACTAAAATATGTTTTGGGCACCACAGCACTCTGGATTCAGAAATAGATTTTTTAATAAACTTTTTAATGTTTATCAAAAAGTGACCAAAATGGATGTATTGTATTCAAAATTTCCTCTAGATTCCAAAAATGTAAAAATATATAGGGTGTTCCATTTAAAAATCGAAAGTTGTGGGCATTTCCGGTCAAACCGGATGTGCACCAAACTTGATTTTTTATTGAAAAGATGGCATTTTAGTCGTGTAATAAGCCCTCCACATTACAATTTTCTATTCCAAATATTTTAGGAGATATCGGGGCGAGCGCAATTCGTGACACCCGGTATACTAACTACTCTGGAACCGTTTAAGATATCGACTTGAAATTTGGTGCACATAAGTAGTTTAACGAGATCTGGAACTAGATTATATTTTCATATTATTCTGTTGAAGGGTTGGGGGATAAATTGTGGTAAATGTGGATAAATAGGTAAATCAAGCAGGTAAGAATCCATATAATTGATATTAGTATATATATATATATATATATATATATATATATATATATATATATATATATATATATATATATATATATATATATATATATATATATATATATATGCATTACCGGTTAACCGGTTAACCAGTAACCGGTTAACCAGTTATTAGGACAAAAAACACATGACGATAATTACCGGTTATTTTAATTTTTTACCGGTTATTTCGGTAAATTCTGAACTTACGATATGTCACGTATTCAACGTTTCTATTCATGTCACTGACTAGTATTCACTAAATACAGAGTGACTGTCCCAACACACTTTTAACAATAAATAAATAATATATAAAAAGTAAACTCCAAATACCAAGCCCTAAGAAATACAAGAGAGACATTGACAATATCTTACGACAGAAAATTGAATATGTCACTGCCGCAAATATCCGTGGAATACATTTAGAAGTATGTTATTACCAATTCTTATTAACTTATCGACCCACCAATATCGATTGAGGAAGGGCATCTTCAGCTGGTGGTATTCTATGCACAAATATCAGACGATTAACAGATTGGCTTTGAAAAACTAACCCTTTGAACAGGCTATTTTTAAAAAATATTGTATTTTTAGATTAGGTATTCAGTAAATGCCCTATTTGAGTTTATGTTTATAATTTTTGTTATTTACAGAATAATTATTTATTTAAATTTATTTCATTTATATTTTTTCCTTTTGGTAAATTAACTCCTATATAAAAAAGTCTATTTGGCAGTCACATTTTTGTCACTTTGACAGCGATAAAAAAGGTGCATCGCTTTTTATCACCGATAAAAATGCCTGTTTCTCAAAAGCAGAGCACCCCAGTAGTCGCACGTCACTTTGAAATCTGTACTGTCAGCTATAATTTTTAAGTATTGTGGAAACTATACTGTACGATATGAGTCGTTTTGGGAAAATTATAATTATTTTTAATAAATTATTGTTGTTGTTCGTTCACATTCATATTCTGTCGTTAATTTATCTTGCCAAAAAACACTCGAGCTTTTCTTTTATGAATAAATTTCTTTTTAACTCAAAATTTTGCCAATCAGTAATTTTGCTCGAAAAACTGACATTTGACAAAATTGCTCGACCTCCGGTCTCGCGATTTTTTCATGTCAGTTTTTCTTATAAAATCATTGATTGGCAAAATTATTTCGTTACAAAGAGAAATTCATCCGATAAAAAAAAGCTCTTGTGATTTTACTGTTGATAAAAAACCTTTTGTTTGTTCATTATATCAAATATACGTATATAAAAATGTTTTTTGTTAAATTTAGATAATTTTGTACATGGAAAAAAACAATTGCCATTTTCGCCACCCTAATCATCCATTCTAAAAATTACCGGTAAATACCGGTTAACCGGTTATTTACATTTTTATTTACCGATTTACCGGTTATTAAAACTTCCGGTAAATTGCAATCCCTATATATATAAGAGAAGCTAATGTCTCAAAAAAATTTTTGGCATTATCCACCTCCATTACTACCCCCACCCTATTATAAAAGTGGGTGAAAAAAAAATGTGATTTAGTATGTGTACAAGAACTAAAGGTCTTTTTTTTTACTTCATTCACATTTCATTACCCAATTTCCAAAGTAATTTTTCGCGCTGAAACAGAATCTGGCCTCAGAATTGGTTCATCATGTCAGGATTTTGAAATATTTTAGGTTACTTAAAAAATGACTTTTTTGACAAATTTTGAGGCTATGTATAGGATTCAAAAAAATTTTCAATTTATTTCTAATAAATACATCATTTAATCTTCCTCTTTAAAATAAGCTTTCCAATGGTCATCTACGATGAAACAATTTTTGTCATCCTTCTATAATACGGTGGGGGTAGTATTAGGGGTTGCTAATGCTAAAAATTTTTTTGAGACATTAGTTTCTCTTTTATATACTAAATGCCAATTTTATGGACTCTTACTTGCTTGATTTACCTATTTACCTCCATTTACCCCAATTTACCCCATAACCATTCAACGGAATAAGATGAAAATATAACCTAGTTCCAGATCTCGTTAAAATACATATGTGTACCAAGTTTCAAGTCGATATCTTAAACGGTTCCAGAGTAATCGTGCGCACAAAAAAGTTACCGACCGACAGACATTTGTTTTTGCTCAAACCTAAAATCTCGACGTTTCATGACATTCTAAGCCTATTTGAACAATACATTTTTTTTTAAATTTTTGGTCGTTTCTATACTTCCACTGGATGTGGAAATAATATCTGCGATTTTTAGGTTAGGTTAATCCAAAGCCACTTTGCCGCAGTACTACTCTAAAGAACAATGTCTTAAGAGTATTTGTCATTTTTTTAATTTAATTTGATTGAAATCTCTACTGTCGACAGATTTTTGTCCAAAAAAGGGCATATTTTTCCCACTGTGAGGCGTCTTGGCAGGAAAAAGATTATTACCAATACATACATTTATTCATACATACTTCCGGCTTTCGTTGCATTACCATCTGCGAGACCATATACGTAATGCATTGCCGCCATTTCCAATTTGTATAATTCACCATATTTACTGAGATATTCAAATAAAAACAGCGAAAAAGTAAAATAAATTCAATGAAACACTAAAAATCGAAGAAATAATACGATGAAATGGCATTGAACACCAACAACTTATTTTATGTCAGCAGATATTGTTTTAAAAATGATGTTTGCTAAAACGTCATTTATTCCAGGATAACTAGATTTATGTGTTCAGAAATTATTAGTCAATGCTTCTAAATGAAGCAATTTTAATTTAATTGTTTTAATCAAGAACTGTGCGTTTGACGAGAAAAACGCAAGAGATCGTTTTCATGTAGAATTGACCAAGCTAATCAAGAAAAAATATCTACACCGAAAAATGTCAGTGGCGTACCACCTTTTTGATAAAAAATATCAGAGGACATTATTGCAGGAACGCCACTAGTGGAGCGATAAAATTACTAATATGTGGTTTCATATTCTATTAAGACATGCCAAAATTGAAAATAATATCCTAAGTACTTTCTGAAATATTAAAAAATAACGATTTTAAAAAAAATGTAACACCCTGTAGCAAAAAATTTAAGTCGCTGCGGACGTATGTCCATATGAACTTTTCTTCATAAAATGACACCTTGAAATATTAGCTAGTTATGAAGGAACATTTTACAACAATAAAAATGCATTGAATCATTCTTATACCAATTAATTTCGGGATAAATATTATTCTATAAATTTTTTTGTTTCTTTTTCAGAATTCTGAATTTTCTCACAATTCACCCCTTTATAGTCACGGGAAGGGTTAAGCTAGGCATTCAAAAATTCGGGCAATATTATTTTTCTTATATTATAACACAATAAGCGGGTGGAAAAACTGAATTAAAAATATCTCTTTAGCTAAAGACCACCTTAATGTATACAATCCACATATCGATTTCCTTCCATTGCAAATGAATTTAATATGATTTTCAATGTCGGGAAGAGGCAATTGAGTCGTTTAATAAAAATCAAAACAGCCGTTTTAAATATAATGCTTTTTTATACTATTTATTATTGGTCATATTAAAGTACAATTCACTGAAAAAATATAATTCCGTCATGGTTGAACAGATGTTTTATTAGTATTTATATTTCGTTATATTCATTATGACATATGTATTAAAAAATAGCTAATTTTGACTGATTCCAAGTGAACGAATTGTGCCTGTGTTAAATGCTTCATTATACTTTAAATATACAGGGTGCGCCACTTAAAACTCCCCAGACTTGTAACTTTCTTATTTTTGAAGCGATGATCATGTTGGACACATCAAATTGTAGACATTTTTAAA
Source organism: Rutpela maculata (assembly GCA_936432065.2). Classification (NCBI taxonomy): domain Eukaryota; kingdom Metazoa; phylum Arthropoda; class Insecta; order Coleoptera; family Cerambycidae; genus Rutpela; species Rutpela maculata. Next base: position 57,370,560 of record OW386287.2, on the reverse strand, counting down.
GCATTTAAACATGCATACAGAGTGATTTAAAAAAAATTGAAAAAATTGTATGGAAAGAAAACTTAATTTCTTTGAATATTTTTTTACCACACCCTGTACATGAACTGTGTTATTGTTTTCTTATGAAGGTTTTAATTAGCTTCAATTTATGTTATATACATAAAGAACTTTAAAAAAATAAAAATTTTGCAATATTCTATTTAGTACATTTTAATATCTTAAGTTTGTTTTTAAAAATATTTATTTCTTTTGTTTCTTGTTGCTGTTTTGCTACATTGAATATTGTTTGTGATATGCTTTTTACAGATAAAGCACAACATTAAAATCAGTTTGGAATCGGAAAGAGTGTTTTTAATTTTTTTCTCTAAAACCAAAAAGAATTTCTAATATGACGTAATAACATACATTAAAGCTAATTAAAAACCTTTATAAGAAAACGTTAACGCAGTTCATGTACAGGGTGAGTTAAAAAAATATTCAAGTAAATTAAGTTTTCTTTCTTAACAATTTAAAAAAAAAAATTTAAATCACTCTGTATACATATTTAAATGCCTTAAAAATATCTACAATTTGATGTACCCAACATGGTCGTCGCTTAAAAAATAAGAAAGTTACAGGCCTGGGGAGTATTAAGTGGCGCACCCTGTATACATTATATTAAATAAATGTTACAAAAAAACTTAAAACCGCATTAGACTATCAAAGTTCTTTGGCAAAGATCTTTTATAAGAGATATTTTATGAGAAATGTGATATTGTAATAGTCCAAATTTAATAAAATATGGACTATATTTTATAAAATATTACACATTTCTCAAAAAAAATACCTTTTATAAAAGATTTTTGTCAAAGAACTTTTGTAGTCCAATGCGGGGCTAAGTGAAATAAAGATATTAAACAAATCTGTAAAGGTATTTTCATAAAACTTTCCTCTTTGTTTGACACTTTCTTTTTGTAATTATCCTTTTAAAATGACCAGCCTGTATATACTTCACTAAGAATATAGCAGATTTCCTCAACAATTATGTTAACTACCTGCCAAGTAAAAAGTTAGTACTTTCCTCACAGAAATTGGATAACTAATTCCTAAGCTAAAACCTGAATGTCAATGTACCATCACTGCTTTGGAATTAGAAGAGCATAACACACGGACAACCTCGGCTTTGGATTTTGGGGCTGTCTAATATGTGTGGTATGTTTATAACAAACTCACACGAAGCTATAAGACTTTCTGTCGAAAAGACCAGTAGTCTTATCTCTAAGATGTATATTAAGTCACATGCAGATCCCCATAACAGTAGACCTGCCCCAAACAGTAAGGATTACTACATGAAAATTCAAACCTGAAACGTCGACAGTTAAGGACCCTAGTGGTACCGTTAGAACTGACAGGAATGAGATGATTGAGATTTGGCGCCAACACTGTGAAAATTTGAAGGTAACCAAAGTGACCGTTCTCAATCTGAAGAAGAATAGTAGCAGAATTATGGACACGAAACTACAGTACTGAAACTAGAAGTGGAGGATGCCAGACAAAGCACCTGGGGTCGACAATATCACGGCAGAACCGCTTATGTTAGTTGGTAACGGTAGAGTGAGGATCCTTTGAAGAAAATATGAAAAAAGCGTAGGAAATAACGCAATGTAGCCCAATGATTGAAGAAACTAAATTTTCGTATCAATACATAGAAATGGCATGATGTATATGACAGCTATAAATCTTCTTCAAGCGTCTTCCTATAAATTTTGGCGATTAGTAGCACGACTTGAATTCTTTAGCTGCACTGTTTCTGAATAATGATCTTGTGCTGTGCTCTTGCCTGGTGTAAATGTTTGAACTAAGATGTTCTTCTGTAGCTGGGTCCTCGTCTACCTTAAAATGTAATAGCTGATATTATTTATATCGCTTGACGTGACCAAAATACTTGTGTTTCCATTTCTTGTTATTGTTAAGAATTTTTACTGCAAGAAGATCAAGAAGTTCATGTATCGCAGTACTTTCACATTTGTTACTATCGTCGTATAAAGTGATCAGCATTCTTCGAGAAGAATACATCTGAAAAAACTCTAGTTTTGTACAACAACTACAACGTGTCTGTTAACGTCCAAGACTCAACACTTTGTAAGAGAATGCTGAATACTGCTGAACAAGGAAGTAGGCAAATTCGAAGGGAAATATTTATGTCGTGGCTAGTTAAAATGTTGCCCGTTTTCCGGAAAGAATCTTTAGCTTGTTGAATTCTGCATAAAACTTGGAGAAGGCAAGGGAGTATTATATGCCCATGTCCCTTAGTTTCGTAGACTGTCGTAAGGCTTTTGACAATTGGGAATGACACACTGAGAACCGTATTATTGGACATAGGAACATTTAGTCATCTAATCTTCAGTTTTCGTGATTACATGAAGAAAACTCTGCTTTGGTAATAGTCGGAAACATTATGACAAATGTAAAGTTGACAATACACTCAGACTGGGAACGATCAATCCTTTTAACATCTGTAGTGAACACATGATATGAGGTGTGCTAGGGACTGGCAAGGGAAGCACGGACGCAAGATTCTTGCTTTGATATTTGCAAATGAAAAACAGCTCATACACTTACACAACAAACTTAGTACGAAATTATGATTGTAGACCGAATAAATGAAAACCGTTTGGACGATTTTCATGTCAATCATTGGTAAGTGTGCTAATGAGATTGTAAACAAAATAGTGTACCTTGGAGTCCCTATTAACAATGCCAAAATTTGAAGTGACACAAATAACGTCCTAGTTTTCTCAATTATTTATCCCTCTATGATAAAGACTGTTGTGGAGGCAAGCAGATGGTGTATTGACATTTTCAAGATGTGTTTGAAGACATTTGTTATGTATTCTGTGGACGCGCTCCGTAGCAAGTCTCTAGTATCATATTCTCCCGTATTTTGTCATGTTTTAGTTATATTAATCCGAGGGCAGACAATTATTAACTGTTAATGTTTAGGATTTTTTATGGAAATTGTATTTTTTCGCATATTTCATCTCAGAACTCTAAGTTCATCGTTCTGGCTCCTTTTCAAAACGTAAATATAAGCTCCTTCAACAATAGAATAGCCTCACCAGAAAGTTCTTAGTGCCAACAAAAGTACCATAGGCTCTTAAATTTGCAGGAATTTAACACTTTCGGTTAACTTGACTTCCTACCGTGCCTCAGATGTATTGTATCATTATTACCTTTCTGGCTGCGCCCCTGACGGCCCACACTTTCTGACGATCTTATTTTATTCATTCTAAACATGAAATGTGTACACACAAAAAAGCCTGGTGACGATGATATAATTTCGCTGCTTTTTATATCTTGAACCATGGCCAACTCGACGGGCTGACATATGCTAGAGGTCTATTTTGTCGTTATTTAAGTTCGATAGAATTAATCAACGCACAGAAAATGCTTGTAACGATGAGTTTCCGAAAAAGCCACGTAGCTCCCGCACCAAAGTTATTTCTATCAAAGAATGCTCTTTTATAATTGACAATGTAAATTTAATTTATAAGTAAATCAAGAAAGCTTTTATTCGAGTATTTTCGTTTTTAATATATCTATTCTTCATTAAAATTTTATTCAGATAACGGCACCCCTGGCAACAACATATATTTCCTGTAGCATTTAAAATAGTCCTGCTAAGTCATGACCATAAAATAAAACATGAACTCAAAATCTCTTTAGCAGTTAAAATCTCCGAAAGCTCGGTTAGAAACGAACTCACGGAAAGGTAAATACAAGTCCCGGAACGGTTTTCACAAATCATCGTGAGTGGCGGATATAAAACCATGAACCATGACCCACTACCGCAAATTTTTACCTAAACTAATTCCCAAGTTTACTCGAGATTCCGCTCTAATTTCCAAATCTATGGATCTTTATATATACGCACTCTCCCCATAGCAAAACTATAAATGAACGACAGATGGTGTTGAAACCTGTAGCTAATCTTATTACTTCTCTAATGACTATTATTACTTACTGGGATCCTTAACGGCCGTTATGACTAGCTTAAAGCCATTGGAATCTGTTCCCCAAGCATCCGTTACGTATTTGAGGGTGACGTAGTTGGTGCGCGTGAACATGGCTCCCAAGCTCTGCTTCGTATTCTTACATGACAGATCAAACTGCAACAAAAAGTTTTAATTAATATCCTGCGTCTTGACAAATCGATTTTTCTGTGGTCTGTATAAGAAACAAGAAAGTCGTCGTGTTTGGAAAAACTAGAGTGAATACAAGGAAAATTAAAAACAGGGTCATATTTAAGAAAATTGTGTGATGATAATATGTATTTTATTGTGGGGAGGTTAAAACCAGTATATGGGAATATATTTTTTTAATTACTGACTACTTACATTAACAAAATTGCGACGGTTTTATTAAAAAAAAAAAAATGTGAAAAAGTACAGTTTCTGTCATAATTTCTTTGTTTTCTATGCTCTAAAAATAGGAAAAAAAAATCATTTGAAAGCCTAATTAATAGTTTTTCATTTTGGTTATTAGCGTTTTCGGCTTAAGTGTGATAGTTTCTGAGATATTTAAAATTTAAACTAAATACTTTGTCTTATAAACGTTCCAGATCTCCGATACCATTAACTCTACAAAAATTAGAAAGACCGAAATTCATCCTTAATTTAGTAGCTTTCTTATTTGTCTCTAGCATGTTTTTGCTCAGTGTAATACCTTTCGAGTTATTTGACAAAAATGTATTTGAAATATCACCTTTTCAAGCTAAACTCACAAATTTTCTAGTAGTTATTATTAAATTAACTTAAATCTATCAATTTATATGAAAAGTTGCATAGAACTATTTGTTATAATTTAATTTTCTCTCAGCTTTTTTATGCCACCCCCTGAAAAGGGTAGCATCTACCCCCTATAAATTAGCAAGCCCTCGCATAATATAGAAACTAATGCATTTACTGTACTTTTATACATTTACTATTTTAAGCTGCCAAAAATAAACGAGTTCTAATTCATATGACACTATTCCGAAGGTCTTAACTTCGGACCTCTAGTATTTCGGTTAATTATATTATTGCTATAAAATTAAATTTAGAAACACCAAATTAAAGATAATTTTTCCAGAAACAACTTTTATTTGAACTATCCCAAGAACATAGAGAAAAATTGATTTTTTAATTAAAAATACCCCTTTTCATCCCCGCGGATCCTAAACTTTTTTGTTTCGTGAACTTTGGCCTATTTTGAACCTATAATCAAAGTTTAATGTCTGCACAATTTTTTTTCGAGTTAAAGTAAAGTTTTCCTGTACTATTATACAACTACTAATTTATGCGGTTATTGAACTACTTATAATATACTCACACTTTTGACTTTAAATGATGCGTCTCTGAATTGCATATAAAGCGAAATATATGAATGCCTGTTCAATTGCGCTCTTTCATTATTCAGCAATTTTTGAACTACAAATGTAGCTCTTAGTACGTATTAACAGTATTATCTAGATAATAGAAAAAGTACTAAATTTGCAAATATGTGAATATCTCGAGTTTAAAATTGTACCCTCAACTCAGTATGGTTTTAGAGTGAACTATATTTGTTGCTAAAAGTGACCGATGGTATTTTTTCAGCCACAGATAAAAATAAATTAACAGCCTTAATACTCCTTGATTATTCTGAGGCCTTTGATAAAATAAATCATATATGTTACTTTTGACAATACTCACTATTTTGGTTTTGGAGAAAACTCAATAGCGATGATATAAAGTTATTTAGAAAATCAATTTAAGTGTGTTAGAATGAAAAATACATTGTTCAATTCATTAAATATTAGCAATGGAGGTCCTCAAGGTTTCATATTAGGACCAACACTGTTTACAATGTTTACTTCAAAGTATTCATATATAACTTTTGGGAAATTCCACTGCTATGCTGACGATAGTCAGTTATATTTATCCTTTGGTCCTAAAAACTTGTTAGAAGTTGAATATTGGCATCAAAAATCATTGCTTGACGACAAACCCCAGCAAGTCGAATATAATACTTGTTTGGTAATAAATTAAAACCTTTAACTATTTAGATAATTTAAAATTTTTGGCCAATGAGATGTAGGAGAAATTGTCGAATTACGAAATAATTAATCACGGCACCGCCACACTTGAGAATGATATTTTTGCATAATCTATTATTTATTTTTCAACAGATCTCACTGAACAATTGTTTAATTTAAATATTTTAACTAAGAAGTGTTTAAGGTAGGTAAATACTAGATTTTTCTCGATTTTACATATTCAAATTAAATTTGATTTTTCAATATTTTTGCTCCACTGAAATCCAACTCAGTTGATTTAAAATATTCGAAATAGGTGTGTATTTGTCAGAATTTAATATTATACACATAACCTTATTATGTAACACTTGTGACTTCTTAAATACTATATGATATTATTAATGAAAAACAATAATTAAAATGGTAAATTATAGTATAATTAATGTTGACCATTGTACTAACTCGGCAGGTTTTCTTTGAAAGAAGGAGATATTTGCTAATTTTCTTGCATAATTAATTTACATGTTTTGAAAACGTTAACTATTGATTTAAAGTAATTCATAGGTAATTAATTTCATTTACAAATTCATCTTTTTTATTATTAATGTGCAGAAACTGTTGACTGCTCATACATTTTCGAAATTTAGTTTCAAGAACCAAACATTTAGTTTTTTCAGTAATGAGTTTAAATTTGTTTGCAGATGACCATTTATATGGTGAACTAACGGTAAAAGAGTTTACATATGAATTCTTTAAGATATGTTTTATATGATTCACATAATGAATAAAAGGGGCCCCAACACACTACCCTGCGGCACACCATATAAACCAGAAATTTTTGATTGACTATTATATACTTTAGTTTTATGTCGGTTTTATGGTACATATTGTCTAGGTAATTTCCAATCCATGTCGAATGTGTTTCTGCTACACCATCCTCACAAAATTTTTAACTAACCTACATTGATCGATAGTTTCAAATGCTCGTTTTAGGCCTACTACAGTGATGGAAGTTATAGTTACTTTTGGGTAATCGTTATTTTTTTAAAAGTAATCATTGGAAAGTGATCGTTACTCACTTAATCGTTATTTTGACAGAATCCAACATTGACATTTTAATCCCAAATGCTAAGGTTCTGTTTCACTCATTATAACCTATTATTATTATTGTTTCTTTACGTTTGGCATACAATAACAGGAATTGATGGGACACATGCAACAGGAAACTTCCATCTCCTTGCTATGCACCTGTTCCCAGATAAACAAGTTTTAATTTTAATAGTTATAGTCCAAGCAACGATTTCGTTATGTCAATTTTAATCAGGCTAGCATAATATGTCCCTTGTAACGTAATAATAAGAGAATCGGAACCGTCCGGGGGTGGCTTTTGCGCCCCTAGATTTTTAAAGGGTGAATCAAAATTAATAAAATTACATTATTATAATCAGTGGGTGGGTGGAAAGTGGGTACAAGAGGGGGATGAAGTGAAATAGCTCAGTCCGTAAGGTTCTCGCTTGGGATGTGGCACTGATAATTATTAATAATTAAATGGCAAAATAAAAATCAATAACTAACCTGAACAAATCACATGAAAAAATGAAATTATTGTATTCTCTATGGTGTAACGAAATCCGTTGCTAGGTCTTAAACCATTATGAGCTTTTATTTCAGGCGGGCATAGTCGGTAAGTATACCATATTTTTTCAAAAAGTTATTGGCAAAATGTAAAAATGGACAACTACGGAACCAAACGTATTTGTTCCGTTAAATTAATTAAAATAATAATGAGATGAACTTGAGACATAAGTACTCACTACTACTACTTCTATAATGTATACCATATATCGGTTTGGTAAGGCGGGTTCCTATTACTTAAAGTAAATTTATGTCCATGAGTTAAAGTCTACAAGAATCCTGATTAAATAGGTACAATGGGCTCATTTAGCATGTTTTTTTTACATTTTCCAAAAGATCTCTTTTAGAGCGAAATGCAAAAAGCAGAATATTCTAGGATCTCTATAGGATTTAAAATTAATCATGAACATTGACGCTGCGAGACGACATTCAATCCTAGTTGCATTTTTATTCCCCTCTTTTCAGTACTTATATGCTGCATATTTTTGTGTTGAAATACTCCAATATTCTCCAAATCATCATAATCATGTACATCTCTGGCCGATTAGACAAACTGCCGGGTTCTAGCAGCGTAAACTCAACATCGAGAAAGACTTCGGATTAAATGACGTCAAAACTTCGAGCGCTGATGCTTAAAGCAGTATATCTATGTAACTACTTATCGGATCGATCTCAAATTTTCAGTGTTATAATTATTCGACGATTACTTCGTATAAGTGTACTAAAAAGTGAAATATGAGATTTGACCCCCCCCCCCCCCCCCCTTTGATTAGAAATTTCAAGTGTGAAATTAGTGTCAGTTTGTAAGTTCTAATAAGTATATGATAGTAGGTAATCAAAATATAAAAGTACCGATTATTTCTGCAAATCGAGTAATCGGCACTTCGAGTCATACTGAGTAACGATTACAAGTAACAAATAGCTACTACCCGTCCATCACTGGTCTACAAACACGCTTAAAACTAAATTACCGTAATTAATCTCGTTCCTTCAATTCTCACATTAGTTGTTTCATATGAATGACTTTGTCTAAATCCCGATTGACCACTGCACAAAAATTTATTTTCTTCATAGTACCCCCCTCATTTGTTCGGCGACCACGATTTCCGAGACGATTTACTAATATTTTTTCTATCGAAATTAAATTTATTGGTCTATATTCACTTGCTTGTTTGGGGTTTTGGCCTGGCACTATAACACTTTTTTTCGATTGCCAAAGATGTGTTTATCATATTTTTTTTAAATGTCAGTATCATTTCATATCAATAGTAGCGGTTTCAAAAGACCACTTATTTTTTGCTCCACCATTTTTGTAGTTTTATTGATTTTACGGTATTATTAGATTTGTTAGTAAAATTTGGTAGTTCTTCAATTCTGTTTCTCTAGTTTGTGTTTTGAACTTCTACGCGAATTAAAGTTATTACTTTAAATAAATTCGTTATTTAAGACTTGTAAGAGCGGGATATGAAACTCAGAAACTGATATAGCTTACACATTTAGCTACAAATAGTAACATAACATGACTGTAGAGTATACCTTACAAAATTCACAGCCTTGAATAATCAGCATATAATTTGAAAATATATACTTATATTTTGCACGTTTTACTTCAAATTAAGAGGAGTGTATTAAGTATTAGGAATTATTTTTTATTGAACAAACTGGAATACAAAAAGCAACGTGAACGAATAGCGTTAATTTTAGCAATTTTCGTTAGAAAATGAAAGTTGTTTTACTTAATCTAATATTATTGATATTTACCGTACCTATTCCCTACAAATATTAATAATTGAAACGCTACTGGGAAGAGTAATCAATTTGGTAATTGATATATTAAAAGATAGGCTACAACTTTCTGGAAACGGTCGCAGAATTATAAACAACTTATTAAATGATTGCCAAGAAGAGGGCAAACAAAACTTGTAATATCACGAACACAGACCCTCTAATTTCGTAACAATGGCCAATATTTCGACGAACTTTTGTCCCCTTTCTTGAAGCTATTACAGTAATCCTAATATTCGATTATAGAATTAGTCGTTATAATAGTAAACATATTAAACACATTTATAATACTGTAGAACATATAACAGATTTTACGACAAATAATATAACAATTAGAGAATATTATTTAGGTATTATGCAAATCACAACTTACACACATTTTTATTTATTATGAAAATACCCACTTTCTGTATATTGTTGCCCTAATCTGGGCACGCTAATATACTAGTTATGTAAATATTTTAAAACACTCATTATTGGAGAACCAATCAAAACAACTACTCTTCTAGCTAATACTGACGAAATATTGAATTACATGATAGTATTCTTATCATTTTAAAGAAAAAAAATATATTGAAAATACTTAAATCATTCATTTACATTTAGTCATTCACACTTTTTTTATTTAATATGAAATTATCTACTTTCTGTATATTGTTACCTTAATCGGGTCACGCTAATATACTACTTAGAAAAACACTTTAAAACACTCATTATTGGAAAACCAATAAAAACAACTACTCTTCTAGCTAATACTGACGAAGTATTGAATTACATGATAGGATTCCTGGCATTTTAAGGCAAAAAAAAAAATATATACAGAAAGTAGGTATTTTCATAATAAATGAAAAAAGTGTGTAAGTTGTGATTTGCATAATACCTAAATAATATTCTCTAATCATGATAAAAGCAAATAAATAAAAATAATTAATTGTAAAAAATAAATCAAGAATAGGCTTGTAAATAATCAATGAATGTTTCTATACTCTGCTGATGAGAACTAACGAGTTCGAAAAAACTTGTACAACTTTTCTAGAGTTGAAATAGAATGTAAGGTTCAATAATTCTTGTGAATGACTGAATTTCAATAAATAATTTAAGTATCTTCAACATAATTTTTTTTTTGCCTTAAAATGCCAGGAATCCTATCATGTAATTCAATACTTCGTCAGTATTAGCTAGAAGAGTAGTTGTTTTGATTGGTTTTCCAATAATGATTGTATTAAAGTGTTTTTCTAAGTAGTATATTAGCATGACCCGAGTAAGGTAACAATATACAGAAAGTAGATAATTTCATATGAAATAAAAAAAGTGTGAATGTCTAACTATAAATGAATGATTTAAGTATTTTCAATACATTTTTTTTCTTTAAAATGCTAAGAATCCTATCATGTAATTCAATATTTCGTCAGTATTAGTTAGTAGTTGTTCTGATTGGTTCTCTAATAATGCCAGGAATCCTATCATGTAATTCAATGCTTCGTCAGTATTAGCTAGAAGAGTAGTTGTTTTGATTGGTTTTCCAATAATGAGTGTTTTAAAGTGTTTTTCTAAGTAGTATATTAGCGTGACCCGATTAAGGTAACAATATACAGAAAGTAGATAATTTCATATTAAATAAAAAAAAGTGTGAATGACTAAATGTAAAAAATGTAAATGAATGATTTAAGTATTTTCAATATATTTTTCTTTCTTTAAAATGCTAAGAATCCTATCATGTAATTCAATACTTCGTCAGTATTAGCTAGAAGAGTGGTTATTTTGATTGGTTCTACAATAATGAGTATTTTAAAGTATTTACCTAACTAGTATATTATCGTGCCCAGATTAGGGCAACAATATACAGAAAGTAGGTATTTTCATAATAAATAAAAAAGTGTGTAAGTTGTGATTTGCATAATACCTAAATAATATTCTCTAATCATGATAAAAGCAAATAAATAAAAATAATTAATTGTAAAAAATATAAGAATCATTAAACTGAATATTTAAAAAATGTTAGATTTTCTTTTTCAGTAAATAGTGTATTCTCATTACCCAGTACGAACGTTTTTACCTCGGCTTTTACTTACAAAGCATTACACAATAAAAAAATAAAATGTTTTTTATAAGATTTCATTTCTAGAATATACCAGATATCAAATGCCTCCCCCTCGTCAGAAACTCGTTTATGCCACAGTTTCTTAGATCTTCGACGTGAAAATGAATGACTGAATTCATCGATTCGAATTTATTGGCTAATTTATCATCGACACTACTTATGTGAGTAGTGTTACCAAATATAATAATATTTATTTAGATTATGCAGATGACTATATTTTTTTTATAATCTACAAATTTTCTTTACCTTCGATCACTAATGTAAATAGTAAAAAACACACTACCTGCCATCCATGTAAGTTGAATTTTACATGTTGTAAACAAAACGCACTGTAAACAAATCGCACGGTAAACAAAACGCACGGGACACGCAATTATAGTTGGCTTATGTCGCTGACGCGGGGTTTAAAAAAACAAATGCGCCTACGTAATTTTCAAACGCTGTCAAAACTGACACAATATTTGTTGAATAATATTGTTGACTAGTAAACCAAATTATTATTATTTATTTATTTTACTAAATAAATGAATAAATATGATCGTAGGTAAAGTATAGTACATAATTCGAGTTGTAAAGCAATTACGCACTCATGGAAATACGCACTCGCCGCCGTTACGCGGCATCGTGCGTAACTTTTCCATTCGTGCGTAATATGCTTCTTACAACACTCATTACGTAATATACTATTATTATACAACTTAACCTTTACTTTATTATATAACTTATTACACAATTAATGAAGTTTACCTAAAATTCCATGGTATTTCGAACAGTCGACCGAAATCTGCTGGCGGCCAAAGTCTTGAAAAGGGAGGAAGTGGTTAAAAAACGATTTTTGTAAATACTTTGAGAACTAAGAATTTTATCAAAAAGTGTTAAAACACACAACTTGAAGATTATGAATTTACTTTAAATTTGAGACTAGTTCTGTCTAATTTTTACAAAAGTTTAGCGAGGTACGATTTTTTAAAAGTTTAATGTTTCTTTACCCCTTTATAAACGTCAAATTTCAACATTTTATTCAAAGTTACCCAAGTAATTTGAAAAATATTCGCACTCTCAAGTGCGATAAACCACGACTCTAGTCAAACTCACAAGAACGCTCAGTAAATTCGATTAACATGAAAATGGAGGGTTATGTGTAAAGCATACTAGTTACAAAACTAGTAGCACATTTAATTTTGATATATTTTTACTTTTCAAAGTACAAATCTTTGAAAATCGTCGTTTCTAGACAAGCATTTCTTTGCTGAAGCTTGCATGAAAAAAAGTTTGGAGGAAAAGGTACTTTTCAAATAGTTTGGAATACATTGTAAAGCACACATTCCTTTTTGTCGTGCACTTATTTACTATGACAGTAGGTACTTCGACTTTCTATAATCGCAGTAAAATAATACGAAAGTGACAAACTGATGAAGAGTGTATACAGCGTGTCCCAAAATCATCGGAGAGGCTCGTAATGACAGATCCTCTACAATATTCTGAAACAGAAACCTTAATACAATTATGTCGAGTCTCCAACGGTTTTCGAGATAGACGAAGTTTCTGTATATGTAGGTGCTGTCAACAAAATGAAACTACTTCAGAGGCATTATGAAATATGCGATAATATAGTTTGTTTTTCTTTAAAAGACATGCAACAGTAAATCCAAATCTTCCAATTTTGATGCAATTTCTGCGTTCATTTCCTTTATCTTAAAGAACATTTAAGTCTTGATTAGAAGTTCTAATAGGAATAGAAAAACATATAAAATGTTTCACAATATCATAAAAATGATTATTTTCCATCGTATTGCTTTTACGTTCGAAAGGAACCAACTCTCAAATAATCCCCTCGAAGTTTCACAACGTAATATTAGTATACCTCTTCATCAATTATAACGCCGTTAGAGTAATTTTTCATACTTCTGATATCGCTCTACGGTGTAATAACATCTCCAATTAGAAGATTAATATTGGGTATCATTCTGTTGCTGTGACACCTGAAACTGCCGGTCCCTTGAAATAATTCTGGGAATGTTTGCCGTATCAATAATATCTGATGTACCTGCTTCACCCTTGGTGGCTTTTATGCTATATGACATGTATTCGCCATTAAATTGACAAAATTAATTAAGCGATCGATTGTGATTAATCCATTCACGCAGTAAATTGCTTTTGGAATGCTATGGGCATGGAAAAGCGTGATTTTGTGCCGCAATAATGTGATACATGCATCCACACGTTATATATCAAAAAAGAAATAATCGTTGGTAAAACCAAAAGTGCACACCCTGCAACTGTTTTATCGAATAAGTTCTATGCGCATAACATTTGTTCATTAATGCGTATCATTTGTTTCGTAATTTAAAGATATTATTAAATAACAGGTTGCCCCATAGGAGTTCCATTTAAAAAAATAGTTTTCGTCGAAAAACCAATATGGTTGAACTTAATGAAGAATAAATCGTGTTTAATGTTAATATTTGAAGAGATAATATAAGTTTCTTGCAGAGCGATTTTTAACAATTTTGGCAAAATCTCGGCCTTCTATGAATAATAATAATAATAATAATAATAGTGTTTATTTTCAAAATATAACATAAATATAAAATAAAACTAGAAATTAAAGAAATCTATATTTTTTGAAGATAAAAATAATATTAAGGATCAAATCATATGTATTTTGGCCTGCAGGATCCAAATATGCAAAAATATACAGGTTGTCCCGTTTAAAAATTTGATTTTCATGTCAATTACATAGAAACCGGAAGTCGGCCATTTTCATTCTTTACATCATATAATTGGAAATTTCATCTCGTATCACTGCACCAACTTTGAAAAAAATTCATTTGTCCATTCAAAAGTTACAAGAGTGTCCCTACCGGCTGAGCCACCCGGTATGTTATGTAGTACGCGCCTAAGAAAAGTAGTTATATAATAAAAGTATTATTGAACAGTAAGTACACGCTTGGCCTATCTTCCTTTAATTGACGATTTGCACGAAAGAAAGTTTGGTAAAAAGTGTCTATATTGGTATCACTGTAATTCACTGCACATGTTGACCAACTCGTCTAATTTTCAAACATTGTAACAATTAAATACCTATAATATAATAATCATAACATTGTTTTCTTTATCTTTACTGTTGAACCTACTTTCATTGATTATAAATCATCATTATTAGGTTGTTTAGTAGTCTACAATATTTAAAAAATGACGAATTATGCAATTTGTCAATCACTGCTGCCAATTCTTCTAAACTTAGAGTTGGAAACAGTGTTTGACAAATTGCATAATTTGACATTTTTTAAATATTGTAGACTACGAAACCACAGATCAAACAAACCAGATGTTTCACTTAATAGTATTCCCTATGTAACCAGTTTCATTTTTTGTCGTGTGACGTTTACCTTCCAGGATTCTGCGCAGAAGTCATAAACAGAGCAACCTAGCGGTTGACATGAAAGTTAAGACCAGCGAGTACAATATCACAGGAGAGAGTGTTTAGTACTGAAATCTCAGAGATGGAAGTCGTCATCAGCTACACCAATGATATTAATTATTTTGGAATGCAGTGTATTCTATTGAAGCTTAGAGTTCTTATTGTTATACATTTAAGTGGTTTTTTTGAGTATTTATTAGGTGACTTTTAATTATTGTTACGTGTCATCACCTCCCTCCTGTGTCTATACTCGCTGGTTAAGACTGCTTGGTATATGCGCAGATCACTACACAAATTCGTACCTTCCAGGAGTTGATTTATTATCTAAACCATGAAACGTCATAAGTGAAACATCTGGTTTGTTTGATCTGTGACGAAACAACCTAATAAAGATGATTTATATTCAATGGAAGTAGGTTTAACATTAAAGATAATGCAAACAATGTTATGATTATTATATTATAGGTATTTAATTGTTGCAAAGTTTGGAAATTAGACGAGTTGGTCAACATGTACAGTGAATTACAGTGATACCAATCTAGACACTTTTTACCAAACTTTCTTTCGTGCAAATCGTCAATTGTCCTGTGAGTATATTTCAAGATGTGGAATCGTCCATTTTACGCAAATGACTAACTCAATCACATGTTTATAGATGTACATCTTGTAAGACACTAGGCAGTTTTACTTGTCAAGTTTTCACTCTTCTTTTTCAAGTGGCAATGAAACTTCCCAAACTGCTAAGGTATTGTTTTTTAAATTCGCTAAAAATTTCCCATCGACTTTCAAACGGTTCGTAATCGTCTGCTTCTCCTGTCAGCATCTTGAAATATGTATTATAAAATTTTAATATGTAATTGAAATATAAACAATTTTTCTGAGTAAAAATGTGACTGTTTGATAATTTGACCCAATGATATGACTTGGTCCATTCCGACTAAAGAAATATAATGACGATCATTTATTTCATTGGCTGTAAGCTAGGCATATTAGGAAAAAAATGAGGGTTCAGACGAAAGTTTTGCTATAGTTTTGATTTTCTCACCCTCTATGTTTTTTGGGTCGCTGAACACGAATTTGAGGTTTGCAGGCAAAAATTTGGCCCGGAATTTTGTTTTTTTGACATTTCTTGTCCAAATTTTGGTACTTTTTTCAGTTTTTGGCCTAAATCTCAGAAAGGAAGCGTTTTTTCGACAAGTCCATTCTATAGACAAAATTTCCTATATTTTTCATATATAACGTTTTTTTGGAAGACCAAAAAAGGGCCATATTCCCATATTTAGTGAAATTCACCATTTTCGCAGAAATCGCCTTTGTTATGATATTTAACTGTTGATCGTAAATGATTTATAATGAACTGGTGTTTTGTATGGGTTGTCATACAGTGTAGTGTCACAGTTCGGGAGGAGCAGCTCTTTCGAGTCTGCAATTGTGTGTTTACGTTCGTTTTTTACTTTCGCGATGTCGGAGTGCTTCATTTGTGAATCTTTGTTGGAAGATGGAAGTTCGGGAGTCCCAAACGTTAAAGAAAAAGGAATCGCCTCGCTCTTGAAAGCAAGTGAAAGAAGGAAGGATGGGAAGGGGGCCACTTTAAGGGGAAAAACATATGTCAGAGTGCACGATAAGTGTCGAAAAACATACACAGATGAGTGAACCATTCTCGCTCACATTAAGAGGCGAGAGGAATTTGTGAAGACCCATAAACCCAGAGAAACCAGATCAGCAGTTCCCGACTTCACATTCAGAACAAACTGCTTCATATGTGGAATGTCTATTACCAAACAGTTTTTAGCGGCAGAAGCCAAAAAACCACCCGATTTGCGAAATGTTGTGTACCACGTTCGCGATATAACTGGTCGTTTGAAAGAAAGTGTTATGAAGGACGCACGAGATCGTGATGATGAATTTGGAAGCACAGCACAGTTTTAGGGTGTATCACCAGGTGCAGCAATGGCTGGGGGTTGAAAAAAATACCGAAGATTGGGGTTGGAAACGAGCAACATTGCCTGGAATCGATCACCTTTCTACAAGCCCCTGCTCCTCTCGAAATGCTGCGTCTGGTGTGATGCAGATGTGTCAAGACCTGCGCAAAAAAATGTAGCTGCAAAAAAGCAGGCCTCGATTGCACCAATCTGTGCAACAACGTGACAATCGAGACAGATCTCACAAATACCCTTGAGGACGGACCATTGGACGTCGAAGTACAGGACGAACTGGGCTTCACCTTCTCCCCGGTTGTTGAGACCATCGAAGAAAGTGTGGACAAGGAGGACGAAGGTATGTAACATTTCTTTCCCCAAAAACGACAATCACACACTTGGAGCATAAATGTACCTGTCTGCAGCAGTTAATATGAATGTACAAGCTGACCCATATCTTCTGTTCATTACAGACCCCCCCCCACCACCTGAAAAAATAAGGAGAATAAATGAACGGACTGAAGACGATGTGACAGTTCCTTGAAAAACGAAAGTATGTACAACAGTATCTTCAACAGTAAACATATGCAGATTACTACTCACCTCGTCTATCAATAAATCCATAAAATAACATCTCCTGTTTGTTCCAGATGATTAAGGCAGTCCAATTTATGACAGCAGCAACATTTATCATTATAATGATATGAGTATATATTATACTACTGACTATAATACACTGTACATAACTACTTTAGTAATAACTGCATTTCATTCGTTTGTCTCCATTTTTTCAATTACTTTCCCTATATTCATTATTCATGTAAGGTCCGGGAATTTAGTCTTACAAAAAAAGTGATATATGAAAAATGTAGGAAATTTTGTTTACTTTAATTTTGTATGGAATAGGATTGTCGAAAAAACGCTTCCTTTCTGAGATATAGGCCAAAAACTGAGAAAAGTGCCAACATTTGGGCAAAAAGTGACAAAAAGACATAGTTTCGGGCCAAATTTTTGCCTGCAAACTTCAAATTCGTGTTCAGCGACCCAAATAATATAGAGGGTGAGAAAATAAAAACTATAGCAAAACTTTCCTCTGAGAATCCTAATATGCCTAGCCTACTGATCAAGTTATTAATTTGCATTTTTAAAATTCTAAGCAAAAAATGCAGTTTGCGCTGAAAATATTTTTTCGTTGCTCAACTTATAATTCCGCTGATCAATTAATTATTTGGTTCTTCGAAACTTAATGTTGCTAGCAAAATAGATTTTAGAAGTACACGCGGGATATTACTATGTTGCAAGAAACTTTAATGTGCTGACTAAATCATTTTATTTTGCTGACCACATTTTCATACAAGAATTAAATTGTAGGCAGCGACTTAGCAAGCTGATCAAAACTTTGTTTTACCGCTTTCATTAGCTTATCAAATAATTCAATTGATGACCAATTAGTTAATTCTCATAATTATTTCTCGATTATTACTATTGCTATATAGAAGTAATGAAATTAATTATGTTTTACCTTGTATGTTCCCACAGCATGTGCTCCGTCGTAGATATATAGGTGATCATTGCAATCCAGCTGGAGGAAGTCAAAACGTAACATAAACCTTTGAAGTATTGAATGTGTTTGAAAAGTTATGACGCAGTCTAAGTTTCTCTCGTTTTGAGAATAAAGAACCGCACCATCTATTTTTCTATAGAGTTGCTGAAGAAAATGGTTTTTGCATAATGATTTCATGGTATCTGAAACAAAAAAAAATCATTGTAAATAACAGCAAATTACCGCCAAATATGTATTAAAAATAATTTAGTAATTACAATATTTTATACAAATTTATTTACTATTTTTGTACAGTTCCTGGACATATTTATTTAATTTTTTTAAAAACCGCTGCCCAAGGAATCACTACTTCCACATCCAGATTTTCCATCCAAATCTCACAATGAGAAAAATTTGTTTCGGGAACTTTAATATATTATTTGAAATCGTCTACCCCAAGAACCCATAAAACGATATGCCACATCGATAGTAGGAGTAAGGGGTGGTAGTAGGTGTGGATAAAGTAAAAAAAAACGATCCATACTACTCGAGATAACCCATTGTGCATCTAATTTTCTCGAAGAAAGCCACTGCTCATCCTCAATTCTCGAGAAAATTCACAGCACATTCATACTATTTGAAGTAACCCACTGCGCATCCATATTACTCGGAGAAACCTACTGCACATCCATACTACTCGAGGTAACCTACTGCGCATCGATAGTACTCGAGAAAAGTCACTGAGCATCCATTATACTCGGGGAAACCTACTGCGCATCCATACTGCTCGAGGTAACCCACTTATTATAGAATCAAGAAAATAATAGAAGATCTATAAACACCGTACAGGTTGTATGGTATTCTAATTTGAAATCGTAGAAGCTAGGCACACACGCGATGACGCGTTTCTGACGCTATCTCTACATCTATCCTTGAAACATTGGTGTCAATTTAGCAACCTGCTAAAATAATCTTGAAAGGCAGGCACGCTGATGTTCGTTTTTTCATAGGACTCGAATTACAATGCAATCTGTAGGATGTACTTATAAATCTTAAAATTCCACATCTAGATTGTCTATCTAAGTCTCTCACAACGAAGAAAATTTTGATACTATATTTGCACTTCACTATGTGGAAATTATTGTTTATGGAACTTTAATAACATAATGTTTGAAGTCCTCTACTCCAAAAACTTATAAAACGATATGCCACATCGGTTGGGGGGGTAGGGGTGGTGGTAGAGAGGTGATAGTGGGGGTAGATGAAGTAAACAATATTTTTAGGCCATAGGTTCTTGTATACACGCCAAATTACAATTTTATTTTTTTCGCCCCCTTTATTGATGGGGGTGGGGGTAGCATGGGGGTAGCTAAGCCAAAAATTTTTTGAGACCTTAACTTCTTTTATATATACTAAATACCAATTTTATGAACTCTTACTTGCTTGTTTTTAAACCTATTTACCATTACCCCAATTTACCCCCAACCCAACTCACCTTCAAAGTAATTAGTTGAAAATATAATCTAGTTCCAGATCTCATTAAAATACATACGGGCACCAAATTTTAAGTCAATATCTTAAACGGTTCCAGAGTAATCGTGCGCACAAAAAAGTTAGACAGACCAACAGACAGATTTTTTTTTTTGCTCAAACTTAAAATCTCGACGTTTCATGACATATTAAGCCTATTTGAACAATGAAAATTTTTAAAAATGTTTTTAAAAAAACTTCCTCTAAGTGTTCCTTTGACGTAAAAGTCACAGGCATTGAGGTTATTTTCCAGATGTATTATTTTGCAGATTTCATGAACATTATTTTTAGAAGAAAGCACATGTGGCAGAGAATAAAAAACAGAAAAATTTGAGAAAAACAACAAACTGGAAAATTTTTATGTATTACTTACCTAATCAAATTAAAACAGAGAACGGTGTTGTCTTAGGTGACCTTTTATCTCATCTTTTAATTTTAATCTCGTTGCTAAATTACAACACAATAATGAGACCTAATGTAAATTTTTGTTTGGCCTTAAATAAAAGCCGCAAATTGTATGCAAATAATATTCTATAAGTTGTATATATTCAAATTTTCTTTCGAGAAAAAAGGTAATTACAATTAAATGGATCACCAAACCAATATAATATGATAATGCAAAACTGGGAGCGAAAACTTCCAGCGAATAGTTTTCGATTTAAATTTAACAGTTCTGTAAATGAGAAAGCGGCATAAAGAGAATATTCCAGATGCAATAAAAATCAAATTTCATTCATATTAGATTTTCCAAGATGGCACAATCTCCATATGTTGTATAGTGGGTTTACTCCAATTTTCAGCTCCTTTATCCAAGCACAACGTCTTTTATTCAATATTCCCAACACAATAACATGAAAGTTCCACCTGAGAATTATCCTCAAACGAGATACACTCCCTGGAGACAAAGGAGACAAGTCTCATTTTACTGACCACCAGTCACAAACCGTATTCAAATGCTTGCTGCATTCATAAAACAGGTTCAAACTGAAGACTAAGTAGGCCAAGGTAAGCAATAATATAAATGTTCTACAGTGTACACTGTTGAGTTTAAAGATATACAATATCTACAAAAATAACATATGCACAATTTAATATGCAAATGTGTAATGACACATCTACATATTAGATATTTATGACTGTGTTTTGTTTTATTTAGAGTACCTACTGTTCCACAGGTAAATATTAGTTACGTCAACTACAGAGTTAGCGAAGTGCACTTAGATTTTAACTTGGAAGTCGATGCGATCTGATTTTTTTTTAATGCAGAAAACTGTTGTTTCGAGTGTCTTGAGATATCTACATGCAAAAAAAGTCGACCACAATGTTCTCCCAGCTGAACTATTGGGTGCGGGGAATCGGTTAAAAATGTTTTTTTTGCAAATGCCTTGAAAACTATCTGTCAAAAAATGATAAATGAACAAACTGAAGCCTATGAAATTATCATGAGTATGAGACTAGTTCCGTCTAATTTGGTCAAAATTAATCTGATTTTTTTAGGAATTAGTGTTTTTAACCCCTTTCTAAAAGTGAGATTTCTACTCATTTTTTTCGTGATTAACTTAACCCTTTATGGAATAGTGGTTATTCTGTGAAACCACCTTATGTACGAAAAAATGAACTTTGACAAATAATGAATTAATTAAATTGTGAATTTTGTGACCAAAAAAATGTATCTTTTTCATTATCTGAAATAATGTTGAGAATCGTTTGCCAAGGGTTGTTTGATTTTGTGTATTCGGTAGATCAATGATGTCTCGGGGTCCTACGTGTAGGGGTACGTAGTACTGAAGATCCACTAGTAAGACATATTTAAATCGCGAACTGTCCATTGGAAAAAAAATTGATAACGATATTAGTGGAACTGGTAGACAATACCTTCACCACGAAAATTTTTTCCAACTCAAATAAGAAGTCTCAAAGTTTCTAAGAGTAGACTCCTTACGTATATTGATGATAATAATAAGGTTCATAAGGCCTCTATTCCTATCTCTTGTCATTTTTTATCTACCCTGAAAGGGTTAACAGCGTCTACAAAAAATTGTTCGTTATGTTGAATTTCGTTCTTAGCTCTCTGCGATAAAAATTATCCAAGTTATGGCTATTTATTTTTCAAGAAGTTGCAAATTTCTTCCTTTAAATTGCATTCCGACAGAAATAATAATTTAATTTTTTTGTAGCTCTTTAAATAATAAATTAAATTACATATATTATTTTCAATAAGAAATCTTTTTAATCTAAGAAAAAACATTTTTTTTTTTGAAGAAAACCAAATCTGTTATAAACAATCATCTTTAACTAAAGAAAATATTACAAATTTCTATTGTGAAATAAAATATATTCAATTATTTTTCAAATGGAACCAACTGCGTTAATTTATTTTATTTACAGCGTCTTTTATAACCATTTGAATCTGGTAAAAATTATTAAAAAGAAAAAAAATAATTTCATTATTGTCAAAAAATGTTTAAACAAGAATAGATAAGGAACTTATCATAAATAAACATGAAAACCCACAAAAGGGGATGGTTTCTGCTTATCCAATGCTACCAAATATAAAATAACAAGTGGATACTAACTGTAATATTCATTAGATACCTAAAATTACCCCCATTTTAAATAGAATAATTGTAACAATGGCAAGTATACTCAATTATTTCTTTTTTTTCCTTTTCGAATTAGTTTTAAAAAAAATTAAATTGAGTATTAACTTCATCTCTGCCAATATTTATAACAAACATTTTTGTACTGTTTTTAACTTTATAAATTGTGTATATATTTTTTAATTTTTTAGGTAGTTTATTATATAACCCAGGAGCTAAATATTCTATGAATCTAGGTGAATGTTTAAATGAATTTTGCTAGATGTCGGAAAACATATTTTTATTATTATTATTATTATTCCCTGAAGACTGTTCTGTGTCTAATGAAGTTAATTTTACAAATTAATACCTGAAAGTCAGTTATGTTTTGAATAACAAGTTTTAAAACCTCCACAACATGTATAGCCCACGAAAATTAGCATTTGACCTGGACAAAATTAGTAAAAATCCGAATTTTTGCACAGAGGTTCTTTGACTTCGACGCGGTCTAATGCATAGGGAGCGAGATATTCGCAGAGTCTACATGCAAGAAACAGTTTTTTTAAACTTCGTCCTTGAATATCTCGAAAAGGGCGAGGTTTTGGGAAAAAATGCAAAATACCAATCTTGTAGATAATTGAATTCTCTACAACTTTTGTGTTAACTTTATTGCTGCCTGATTTTTTTGGCGCGAGATACTCGCGAAAAAACATATTTTTGAAACTTTGACCTTGAATGTCCCGAAAAAGGGGGGGTCGGTTGGCTAAAGAATAAAAAAGACAACTTGTGGATAATTTAATTCTCTACAACTTTCACATTGACCTCGTGTGCATCCGATGCATATTACGCGAGTTTCCTCATTTCTTTTTGTCTAATTTCCCTGCAGTAGTAAAGTAACTAGAGGTTTTAACTTGGGAATAATGCCATATAAATTGAATTTTGATCATTTTGGCAATTTAATAACAAATGCATCAAAGAAAAGTTTCTATATTATGCAGTGGCTTGATAATTTGGCTTGATAATTTGTCATCCATTTTCAGGGGATGGCACCTAAAAAATAAACAAAAATATTGGAAATATATATATCCCGAAATTGTATGTCTCACAGAAACGTGGCTCTCTACTAATGAAGCCAAGTCATTCAAAATCGACAAATATCATGTTGCTAACTATTATTGTAGAGAAAATACAAGAGGAGGCGGTGTCGCCATATTAGTTAGAGAGGATCTTTCTTTTAGTGTCAAGGATATCACAAAATTTGGTCTTACTGAACAAATCTTCGAAGCGATATCTGTTGTGGTTAGTGTTAATAATGTTAATATAAATGTAAATTGTTTATATAGATCCCCTGATGCTAATCTCGAAACTTTTATTGTTTCGCTAGAAAAATTATTAACATACTTCTTTAAAATTAAGGGTCCCAAATTTATTTGTGGAGATTTTAATTGCAATTTTCTTTTAAATAATCATGTGATTTATTAAATCTACTATCTTTTTTGGATACAATAAATGTTTTACTGAATATTCACGTGTTCAGAAAGATTCAAAAACCCTGATTGATAATGTTTTTTCTGACATTGATACAGATTTAATTTCAACAAAAACGATTGATAATATAATATCTGACCATAATGCTCAATTACTAACATTTGACTTACCGCAAACGGGAAGTAATTCTGGTAATGTCAGGAAAAGAGACTTCTCAGATGAAAATAAAAACTATTTTAAATTTTTATTGGCAAAAGAAATGTGGCAGGAGGTTTACTTAGAACCTGATGTAAATAAAAAATTTTAAGTGTTTCATAACTCATCTTCTAGTTTGTTTAATATAGCTTTCCCTGTGAAATTAAAAAGAAACCGCAAAACTACCAAAAAAAAAACCCTGGATTACCAGAAACATTATTGAAGAAGGTATTTTTATCAGAGACCTTTATAAACAATTAAAATTATCAAATAATCCAAACCTTAAGTTAAGATATAATATATTAAAAATTAATCACCTAGAAAATATAAAAAATTCAAAAAAGGCTTATTATCAAAACAAAATAATAAATTCTTCTAACAAATCTAAAACCATGTGGGGTATAGTTAGAGAAAACACTAATGTTGGTCGTAATAAAAAACAACTTCCCTCTAAAATAATTAATTTGAAAAATGAAATTTTAACTAAACCTCAAAATATTGCAAATGGTTTCAACACATACTTCATCGATTCGGTAAGTGAACTTTTGATGTAACAAATGCACCAGAAGTTAATAATAACACTATGTATTTAATACCCATTACAGAGATTGAGGTTGCTGATATTATCAACTCTGTTTGCAAGAAAAAATCGTCAGGCCCAGATGATGTGCCATGTTGTTTAATAAAGGAAGTTTGTACTTATTTGATTAGTATCCTAACATACCTCATAAATTTATCTTTCGAAAATGGACAATTTCCACAACAGTTAAAATTAGCGCTAAAAAAATGATCCTCATTCCATGGAAAATTATAGACCGATAGCTCTCCTATCCATATTTTCAAAAATTTTTGAAAAGGCATTTGAGATCAGATTAAATTCATTTTTAATTAAATATAACTTGTTAACCCTTAGGCAATATGGGTTTTGCAAGAATAAATCAACACAAGATGCGGTTCTCTCCTTTTATGAGAAAATTCTACATAACTTTGATGAAAAATTACTATCAGCTGGCATTTTTTTTTATCTATCACGGGCCTTTGACACCATAAATCACAATTGTTAAAAAAACTTGAAATATACGGTATCCGTGGCCCAGCATTGGAATGGATAAAGTCCTACTTATTGGAGAGAACTCAAACAATCAAAATTGTACATGATGGCATGGAATGTCTTTCAGATAGTGTTAACGTTCTGACAGGGGTACCACAGGGCAGTGTATTAGGTCCATTATTGTTCATTATTTTCGTCAACGATTTAGTAACTAACTTAAATAATTGCTTCTTAACCCTTTTTGCAGACGACACCTCCTCTATCATAACTGCTCCTAACGTTGACCTCTTAAGCAAAAATGCCACCTTATGTGTTGATAAAATGTCACAATGGTGTCGCAATAATGGTCTGATTCTAAATCAGCAAAAAACTGTATTTCTAATGTTGTCCCCGATTCGTGCAAAGTTGGACTTTAGCCTGTTGGTCAGAGGAAATCACAATCTCCATCAAAATGATCTTACGAAGTTCTTAGGCGTACATATGGATATGAATATGTCATGGGAGGCTCATATTGAGAATCTGACGAAAAAACTGGCTAGTCTAAACTTTGCACTTCTTCAAATAAGGGACACTGTTGAAGCTGACATACTGAAAACATTCTATTACGGATATATTTACTCGGTTTTGCAATATTGCATATTGTGCTGGGGAAATAGTTCGGGAATTAGCAAAGTTTTCATTTTGCAGAAAAGAATTGTGAGAAGTATGTTTAAACTTCCCTACAGTACATCCTGCAGAGATTATTTTAAACAGCATGGCATACTCACCATTTATTGTATATATATTTTGCAATCTGTATGTTTTGTCAGGAAAAACATTGATAGTCTCTTAAAATGTGGTGATGTTAATAAATACAGCACGCGATCGCAAAAAAATATTTATGTACCGCTCCATAGATTAGAGCAGTCAAAAAGAGGGCCCTTTATCTCTTCAATTAAAATGTATAACCACCTCCCACAAATTATAAAAGATGCAAGTAGTTTTGTGATTTTCAAGAAGATGGTAAAAAGATTCCTAGCGGAACATTGTTTTTACTCTTACGAGGAATACTACCTCTTTACTTAATGTTCTCCATCTGATCTTACAATTTGTACCTACTAATGCTGTGATAATTAAAATTTCACCCATTTATTTATTTATTGTTATACCTTTATTAGATTTTAGTTGTACATCTCCTTGTTTGTTTGTTTATTTTTCATATGTTGTCTAATCTACCTCTAACTATATATACATGCATATATATGTACATATTTTTTCTTTTTTTGGTTTGTTCTATTTTGTATTTGACAATTCCAATACTGTAATAGTCTATGGAAATAAACTCATTATTATTATTATTATAAGGGAATCATATTTTCAGAAGAGAAGATTCTATGCAAATTTTCATATAAATTATTGAAAGTCTAACTTATAACCACTTGAAAATTGGGACTTTAGCTTGAGAAAAAACGTATTTCTCAAATCACTTTTCGTCAAATAACTCGAAAATTATTACCTTGAACGAAAACACGCCAGAGAAAAATAGGAAAGCTACAGAACCGAGGATGAATTTCGTTTTCATCTAATTTCTATTGAAACAATAGTTTCGGAGATCTGGAAGCATAAAGATGGCGTTCGAATGTTCATAATACGAATTATTTAGTTTAAATGTTAAATATATCAGAAACTATGATATTTAACTTAAAAATACTAACGACTAAAATGAAAAACTATTATTCAAATGACTTTTTGACTATTTCTATAGCATATAAAATAAAGAAGCTCTGGTAGAAACAATGTGCTTCTTTACATTTTTTTAGTAAAAACGTCGTAATTTTGTTAAAGTAAATAGTCAGTAATTTAAAAAATATATTCATATATACTGTTTTCGTTAACATAGCATGGCCTAGACGCTCAAATTGTATCGTCCGTTCTTGCTTTAGAAACTTGCTTTAGAAAAATATTACATTTTGAACTAAAAATGCATTTTTGAAAAAACGTGAAATTTTTGTCTCTGCAAATATCGATGAATATTGTTTATAATTTATTATTTTTGGCAGAGGTTTATTTCATCAAAATTTTTAAATATTTTTGCAGGGGCAAAATACCCAACAGACATAAGAAATCGATGAATGTTTCAGCGAAAAAATGGCGGACATCAAAAATAAAGCTGAAAGACTAGGAATGAATTTGTTTTTTCATATATTTATGTAGGGTTAATAGTTTCGGCGATACATAAGTTCATAGATGACATCCGAACGTTTACATGATGAGGTATTTAGTTTAAATAGAGAATATCTTAGAAAGTATGTCACTTCTGTCAAAAGTTCTAAGAAACAGAATTAAAGATGATTAATCAACTTTTAAAAGTGTTTTTCGTTTATTTTTGTATTATAAAAAATAAAGAGTTATGGCTGCAACAACGTGCGTTTTCATATATTTTTTTAAAAAATGTCGGTTTGTTATTGTAATTGTCTAGTAATTCATCATCGTCACTTAGATGCTCAATTTTTCGTTTAAAACACTTGCTTTGCAAAAAAAAAATAGTCCGCCATATTGGAGTCACCATTTTGAATTTATTAATTTTGACTTCAGATTCATGATCAGCGAACCTAAAAATATAAATATCCTAAGTTCCAAAAATAAATCAGTAATATTTTTTCAAATATTAAAAAAATTAGAGGTGTTTTTCATCCCCTGAGGGTAAGAGTAAGTGTCTGGACTGTATAGAAACTGAAGATGCTACAATAATAATGAATAAAGAAAAATTATCATTACATATCAGATTATTTCTAAACTGAGATTGGCCTCTAAAGAGGGAGTGAGGGAGAAAGTATACGAATTACAACAACAAAGTGAATGTCTTAGGGAAGCAAGAGAGAGCATAGCCTAGTTAGTAAGTGACTGCGGCGAATGCACAGAATAAACAACCTCGAGCCGAGTCAGTACTTTGACGGGTTACTCATAGATTCTTCGGAGGGAATGGGTTACCGCCCTACTTAGGAAACACTACTTTGCGGAACTAACCGCAGATTGCTTTAAGTCCCTTGAAAGCTCACAGGATGATCCATCTAGAACCATTACCGGCACGGTAGCTCAATCGGTTAAGGCGTATTGAGTGGCGAATACGCTGATCGACTCGCTACCGCGCTCTGGATTCGACCCCCAGCCCCGGTATTGACAACACCGGGGGGGTGTGGATGTATGTCTGCGTTTTTCCGAATGTGTAACCCCCTTCCGGACAGCCTTGGCTTTGGATTTGGGGGTTGTCTACTATCTGTGGTGTGTTTATGTTATGTTTTATTAGTGGATTTAACATCGTAACTTATCTTCGATTGAAAAATTCGTCAGTACATAGGTTCTAATTGAACTCTGGACACAATTTTAACCATGATCCTATGGAACTCAAATTAAGTGCATACTAATCAGTTCAAAGTCTAGTTCAATCCACCACAAGGTGGCGTTTATCCTCCTACAGGCTACTCCCTATAGGGATCTCGGTAGTCTCCTTTACATATTTTTTACCTCTAAGTACTGTAATAATTTCGCAATGTACTATCATATAAAGAAAACCGCATCGATACCAGTTCAAACACTAGAGAGTTATGTGAGAATAATTAATTCTTTATTGATAATATGCATCGCTCTGAATGTCCACGAGATGAAACCTTGCTAAAAACCTTCTCGATAAACCTACTCTTTCAAATAAATCAAAAAATAACTTTTAATTTAAATCCCCGGCGCATTCGCCAAATCTTTGAATGCGCTGGTAATAATAATTAACTCTTTATTGATGGAGTATGTGCAGATCCCTGAATGTCTACCGAGGTGAAGCCTTGCTAAAAATTTTATTTAGAAATAATGAAAGCTTTATCAAAATCGGATCATCCGTTGAACAAACCACAGACAGAACCCACATACAAACATACTCGTCAAACTTATAACACTCCTCCATTTTGTATGTCTGTGGTTAAAAATGAACACTAGAAGATACCATTTCCGTCTATGTTTAACACACGTTATTGTGAAAAGCTAGTATATGTCTAAACACTGAATTATAACTGCTATATTTTAAGAACCGACGTGAAATCAATTTTAAATAATTGACATTGTGTATTTTAATAAGTGGACCATACATGTCGTCCCCGTAAAGCTTAAATCTTATGAAAGTAAAGTACAGGAATTTAATTTTATCCAGATTTCTGAAGTTTTCAATTTCGTGCTGCAAATCCATATGAGCTTCTAGGCGATGGCGCCCAAACGTGCCAAAACAGAGCTTTGCATCAAAGATAAAGCTAAGATCGTGAATAGTTCAACTGTACCAGATATTCGTGTGATTCTAATTAATCCAAATAGGCTGCAACTACTATGAATAAATCAAGTTGATGCATTCGATTGTTCGATATTTAGTAGAATCTGTGTAGTAAAGTAATAAAATTTATTCTAAAAAAAAAGTTATAAACGTGTAAAAGTTGAAAATACAATTTTATAATATTACAACATCTATCCATTAATAAAATATAAGCATTTTAAACGTGGATGGCATTATAACCGCAGTCTAGAAAGAAAATAATCATAAAACCACGAAGAATAGGAAAAAGGAGTAACTATAACTGTGTCTGTAAAATATTTTTATTATATTATATTCTATGGGCATAGTTAAGAACGGCGTAGTTTCTCCATATTTCAATTCACCATGCACTAAACACTACTAGCTAAACGTCCACTAAACTTTTGACAGATGAGGTTAATTTGTTTGTTGTCAACTTATTCCTGTTCTTCTGTTCTGCATTACGGCTAACTACCCTTAAGACGTCACTGCTGCTTTCGCGTTATACTTAAATAGTCGAAGTTTGATCATTTGTTTAAATATGTTGCACTTCGAATTTTTCTTAAAAATTAAATACATAGACACGTAAAAAAATTAAGTGCGAAGACCTAGACCACTGAATTCCTACTCATTTGGATTCTAATAATAGAAAAAATGTACTACTACTTTTAACTTGGCTCTCAGTATTGATTTTATTAGACAATATGGATAGGCTATTTAATTAATCCACAGTAAGATCTTCTCAGGAAGGGACACTAGCGAAAAATATTTCAGACAAAAGTTGTTCTGTTTAGAGGGGAACATCTTTCCACCCCACACCTCTGAGGAGGGGGGGGGGGCTAACTTTTAAAGGGTGAGGGGAGAAAAAAATGTTTGGTACAAGAGTTATGTATTTTTTCCGTAGAATCAGAATACGCGATAAAAAATTCAAAAGTTTGCCCCACCCTCCGGTCACGGAACAACTTTTGTCCAAGGAGATATTACTGTGTATTGGTTAAAATGGCCTACCCATATGGTTTAATAAAATCAATATTTGTCTAGTTGAACAAAAACAAAAACAAAATTTTGAGAGCCAAGTTAAAAGTAGTAGTATATTTTTTCGATCGTTACTATCCAAATGGGTAGGAATTCAGTGATCTAGGTCTTGGCAAATTATTTTGTGTGTGCGTGTGATACAGAGATGGGCATTTTTTAGTCGACTTATTAATCATGACTAACTACTAAGTAATAATATATTAGTTGTGGTTAATGACTAATTGGTTAGTTGGGCAGTTTTTAGTCGATAATTAATTATGAGTCACGACTAATATATTATTAATTAGTCGTTAGTCATTGATTAGTCAACTAAACATCTCTGGTGTGATATTTAAGAAAATTAATGCTGCCGCTACTATATTTCACCATTTTTGCAAACTCATCAACAACCGAATTGGAAAAAGTTTGTCTGTGCCGGATTATTTAACAGAAACAGGAAGTTTTTGTCAATTTTATGAGCAAAAAAATATATTTGAGAAATTGCGTTATTTGTTTATAAAGTTGTTTTCTTCGTAATAAGAAATACGGAACACTAATTTTTCCGATTAGTGTGCATCATTCCTGTAAGCATTTTTCCGTTTCCTATTCTCTTACGACTACCCATTCCCATACTCACATACTATCGATAATTTTAATACAGAAAAAAATTTGTATCGAGTTAGTCCTAAAAGTCAATTACAGAACTATCGATAAATCCGACTGAGAGCGAATAATTTATATCTACTCGATAATTAATGGAGTGAACTCCAAACAGTATGTAAACAAGAAAACATATTAGTGCCTGGCTACAAAGTAAAAGCAGAAATTAGGTTATGTTCGTTATATTTTAAATATCATTTTCACAGTTGCCATTTAAGATGAAAGTTTATTTTATTTTCAACACCATCAAATGAGAATGGAGCTGTAATTTATTTATTTATTAAAATAAAATGATAAATATTTATATTTTTATTTCTCCGCAATGAAGCATAGAACCCACACTAAACGAGGTTTATGATTTGTAATGAAATATTTTATTTTCCAGAGATATATAAAAGTTTTATAAAGTATAATACCAATATAAGAAGATACCATAGAGTTGTTTTTATGAAAATATTTTTCGTTTAATATAGGTATACTTGTGTTTAATAAATACAAAATTATTCGAACTTATATCGTGATTTCTCTATGTTCCCACTATTCATAGATTAGTATTGCCATTCTACCAGCCGTCAATTACTTTTTGATATTATTGGTTTTTGTTTGTTAGTTCATAAGTAAGAAAATAAAAGTGTAAATTATAAAAAAATAAACATTTATTCCATTGTTCAAAATACATACATATTAATTAAAATATTATTTTCAAAATTTTATACAAGCCATTAAGTGGGTTAACTAACATACCTTAAGGCGATTAAGGAGGTATTACGATAATATTTTTCTCTGTTAGGAAGCTGTCACGTCATATCAATAATGTTTTGAGCCATTTCACTATTAAACCAAAATAATTGTTTGGTAGTAGTACTGCTATTTTTACTAGTCAAACAGGCCGGGATTGCTCATTTTGCCTAGGGATCCACAGTTTAGCATGGACTCCAAACCACGGTCCTCGACCACCAACTCTGACCGACCCTGGTCCACCCACCACCTTTCATGGCGGCTCAATAGCCCGGGATTCCCGGGTCTCCTGGGCCAGCCACCGCCTTTCAAGGTGGTTCACTGGCCCTAGGATAGGATTGTCTCTGTTGACAGTCTACCGACTATTAGATGAGATCATGGATCACCCATCCAAGTGCCGGACTTGCTCCGCGTTGCTGCACTTCGCTGATCGAGTGACGGAACTTAAACCGGTGATCGTACCTCATCCCCAAATAATTGTTTAAATGTCATGTCTGAAAGTTCGAAGGAATTGTCGGCATCCCCAATCCTTCTCCTGGTTACAATTAAATCGTTCCTAAAAATAACGACTAATAAGGCATCTCTGAATGTTTATATGTGAACAATTTTTTACATTTGTTCTAATTTCTGAATTTCTTCTATAATTGCTTCATTGATAAGCAATTTGAACGTCATATTTTTAAAATTTTCGACATCGACAAATCGACAATCCTGACGACAATAAAACTCGTCGTTAAAAATATATAAATAATCGATACCTCGGATCGATAAAATTCCATTTTTTACCGACACCGTACACTCGTAATAAGGTGTGTAAACAATTTTATCGATTGAAGTAGTGATACGTCAGATCTGACAGATCGATAAAATGAGTTATTTTTACCGATAGTCCCTTGAGGTAAACCAGAAAAAGGCAAAAAGACCCAAAGGTCTGCGACCGGACTTGCGGTTGCAGAACTTTTGGGGGAAAAGCTTTACCCCAAAGAACTACGATGCCATAAACTCGCAATAGTTTCTATAAACGTGTTGATAAAATGGGTTTAACTGAGTCGATAATTTTATCGATTGAAATGGTAATAGCGCCAATAGAATGGTTATTCGCGCATTCTTATCGCTAAAGTCATAATGATTGAAGTTTCTATTTAATTCCAAAATGTAAAACTACCAAAGTCTGAACTTAATCAAGCATCAATTAACTGGTATACAAGGGTGTTGCAATCTTGAGTGGGCCACACTGTATAAGACACTAAAATCTCAAACATTTTTTTGGCATTAGGCACCCCCATTACCTCCCCCACCCCATTATTAAAGGGGGTGAAAAAATAAAATTATGATTTAATGTGTGTACAAGACCAAAGGCCTCATTTTTTTTTTTAGTTCATCCACCCCCACTACCACTACAAGCTAATATTTGTAGTGTTTTTAGATATAATTCCAGGACGTGTGGGTTGGTGGTTGCCTTTAAGAATTTGGCTGTTGATAAGTCTTATAAGGAAGGATTTATTGATTTTTAATAGTGATTCAGCAAAGTTGGGCAGCAGACGTTTCAGAATAAAGTTTGATAATGTGGGAGTACCTGTAATGTCAGATGTGTTATGTGGGTGTCCTGCTTAGTAAGTTTGTTCATACGGCTTTTTTTCTGTAGTACTTGTAATCACTGTTGTTGGGGGAGGGGAATTAGGGGATAGAAGATAGGGTAGGCGTAGGTAAAGTCGATACCTCTATCTACTGTTTTCAATTGCAAATATTTTTGAAAGCCTTGATTATGATGATCATCAAACAATTATCTCTATGTGAGACAATTGTGCGAACTATCCAAACCGATTGTAAATAGTACGCCATTAAATTATTGGGTTTCTGGCAACGACATTGATATAATTAGGATTAGACTACTATTGCTATATAGGGAAAATAAATAAATTGGAATTTCCAGTCTATAATTAGTGCCCTGTTACTGATTCCAATGAAAAAAGTGATTAAAAATATTAAAGTTAAGGGTAAACTTACCAAAATTTAAAATTTGAGGTTGAGTTAGTCATATGGTGCACGCACCCTATAGAAAATACATCCAGCGCCGCGCCGGTGGGGTATGCAATGAACGAATTAATGTTACATATTTGCGTTTCTCACTGTTGTAAAAATGAGATAGCTAGGTGTTCTGTTAATAAATTGGATTTAAGTTCAGTATTCTGGAGTATAAAGAGACATTCGTACTTCTACATTAAATTTGTTTACCTCTTATCAAAGCAAGGCAGCGGGAGACTAATAAAGTGACATTCTCCTCTAATTAAAGCTGAATTAAAATTAAATTATATATATAATGTTAAATTCATTAATAAATTTTCATTTACGAGCCAAGCCCAGCTGATAAATACGTAATAAAGGAGGAAATACACAAAGTGCAACAGGTAAAATATTTAACAGAACAAAGTGAAAAGATACGAAAGGCGTAACCTAATAAAACTCTTCCGCTAGTCCAGAAAATACGTTACTTAATTTGTACGTAAAATACGCTGTAAAATTCTTGTTATCTTCTCTGAAGCAGAAATGTATGCTGAATACGTATTCGATTAAGAAAGAGGTGAAAAAATTTATTCGAATAGTTAGTAGGACAATAGAATTTTCAAAACTCAAAACATGTTCCTTAAATATTGCTCAATTACACAACACAGGGTGATTCGCACATAAACGAGACTGTACATAAGGTCTACTCCATGTCCAGGAGTCTGTATCCGCTCCTGGCGCGGGGTAGCGGACTAAACAGGACTAATACAAAATTATTGTATACAATGGTGATCAGACCGGCCATCACATACGCGGCGCCGGTGTGGTGCAGCATCCCGGCCACGACAATGCGGAAACTCAGAGTTTTAGAACATAAATTTATGCGCCTCATTTCAGACTCCGGTAGGTACACCTCCCTCAGAGATCTCTATGCACGTTGCCACGATATAACCCCACTAGCGGACTTCGTCCGGGAAACTTCCCAAAAATTCTACCAATTCAAACTGGGCGAAAGTCCGCTAACCCGAGACATCACACGAATCAGGCAGCATAATGCCATATTTTTCAACCTGAAACACCCATTACCATACCAGGCGTTGCCTATCTTTCGGCAACCTCCCTAGCCACATCTTTCCTATACCACAATTTCCTTTCACCACCTTTTACTTGTACCCCCTCTATTCCCCCATTAGTTGCATTTTTATTATTTACGTCAATTTTTGTTCTTTTGTCCCTTTTTGTTCTTCTTCCAAATTCCCTTTAGACCAATAACTGCTAGTAAATCCGAACTTTTAAAATCATAATCTCCCCTCACCCCATCCTTCCAGAGGCAGGTAGACCACTGGATAAATCCGTGACTCTCGAACGGGTTTTTTCACTAAGTTTTTCCCGTATGGACAACAGGATTTTCTTCGTAAATTTAGTGCGCGCGTGCGACAGTGCGCGTGTGTTAAAAATGCAATTGTTTCTTCGTAGTTCTAGCTATTTCTAAGTATTTTAATATCTTCCCGGATTATTGTTCAACGAAATTGTTAGGTTTAAGTTTTTTATATATGTCAAACAGGAGCCCTAACGCCCCAATTTCATCTGTTGTTACAGCCGAAGCTAAACCCCTCCACCCGGGCAGGTAGACCACCTACCTACCGCGATGTTGCACGCCGCGGTGGGGTGATCGGCTCTCGACTGGACCCAGCTGCATTCATGTCTTTAAACATTAATAAATATCTTTGATTTGATTTAATTTTGGGTGATTCGCGAGACATTTACCATAGCCTAGTTGCACTTCAAGACAAGTCCAGATCAAAAACGAAAAAAAATGTTTTGGTCACTGATTAAGAAGATACAGGGAGTTTTATGCATTTGGTTTGATAATTCGAAGAGTTATATCTCTGCACCGGTTGGATGTACATACATTTTTCTGTCGCATTTCTAAAAAACTATTAGCGGATTCGGGAAGTACAGAAAAATGCTATCAGAATAGCGATTCAATTTTGACAGGTCATCTACCATTTCGTCAAAAAAAATCACAAAACAATTTAGCGCATCACGACCAACACTTTGACCAGGCATTATCTATAGACTGGTATCACAGAGTTTATTCAAATGCTTCAGATCCATATCTCTTCTAAGACTTCACATAATACATAGCCAAAAACCTTCCTGCTCAGCAAGAAAAATAAAGGTCGCTGGTACCTGTTATTTGTTCCGGTATGTTCTGGTATCTAATCTATCTATCTAAATGATAAAATCTGAACGGACTATGGGTATAATCTAGAAAAAGCATGCATACATAAATGTGATAACACTTTGCAATGTCACCTTTTTCCAGTTGGCGGCTGAAGACCAAAGATATACGAAACGTAGTAAGCAGCTAAGCTCAGTAGTTGGGTCGAGGTTCAAGTCGTTTGAAAAACTAGTTTTGAGCACCAGCGAAATCAACAATACTTCAACAATATTTCTAAGCAAAAACAAATAAGTTGTGAATATTCTGTAATTTTTTACAGGTGGACAAAATCAAACTCAGGTGTTTAAAAAACAACATAATTAATAAATTAGTGTAAAAATACAATTTCTTTACAATGTTTAAATTAAGTTATGTTAAATGGAGACAAACAAATTATAAAAAATTACTAAAAATGTTTAAAAGTTAAAACTAAGTGAAAATATCAACTGGTTTACATTAATTTCTTCTGACCAAAATACTGCAGATGTTAGCTACAGATGGTTGGCTTACGTAACTTTGATTGACGTTGACAATAAAAGTTTCATTTCTTGTGCTTTCTCCGGATGGTAGGTGGTCCAGGTATTTACATAAAAAATAGGCAGTTATAAGAGACCAGTTGATAATGAAAAAATGAAGGGCAGAAATAGTTAAATTTTGTCCAAGTAAATGACAAGACAAAGATGCCAATATTTACTAACACTTTGACTTATGTGATTCTAGACAAAGACTATAAAATTTGTCTAGAATTTACTACAAAAAAATGAAGGAAAACACTTAAACGCCGTCGGAATTACCAAGGTTGGATTTAATATCAAAAGTTATAAATTGATCAAAATAGGAATTGTAAATGTATTTTAAATAGTACTGCCCGTACCAAAATTCTACTATAAACAAAACCTCTGCTAGCCATAAAACGGACAATAAAAATCCATAGGTTACTATTCTTTTCAATTTTAAAATCAAACTGGGTAGGTATCTTTATTAATCAAAACGTTAGCGTATAATTTATTATTACTGTTTTTTCTTCTTCTTACCGACTAGGTAGGAAGGTTTTCTGCTATGTATTATGTGAAGAGATATGGATCTGAAGCATCTGAATATACTCTATGATACCTTTCCATAGATAATGCCTGGTCAAAGTGTTGGTCGTCATGCGCTAAATTATTTTGTGATTTTTTTGCCGAAACGGTTTGTGCCGTCAAAATTAAATCGCTATTCTCATAGCATTTTTTCTGTACTTTCCAAATCTGCTAATAGTTTTTCAAAAATGCGACAGATAAATATACTTTTTTGTCAAAAACGAAGAGGGCAGATTTTTCCGAGTGCTGCAATGGAAGTAGGCCATTCTAAGTCCCAGCCGAGGAATGTTACTGGTAAATTTAATTTCATTCAATCAGTGCAGAGATATACCTCTTTGAATTTTCAGACCAAATGCATGAAACGCCCTGTATCTTCTTAACCAGTGGCCAAAACATTTTTTTTTCGTTGATTATCCGTACTCGCCGTGAATTGCTCTATATACCATTAGGTTATGGCATATTCCTCGCTAATCACTCTCTAGACACGGTAGTTTCGAAAACTGTATTCAAAATATAGAAGTATGTAGAGCAAGTCAGATGATGGTAGAAACTTTAAAAAAAGTGTTTTCCTAAAGGACAGATCCAGAAGAAAAATAAAAAGGGAAAGTACCCCCGAGAGCTGCCGTGAAACCTTTTAAGATAAAATAATTAAATTTTTTAAAAAGATGAATGAGTTCACAATCATCTGAATATTTTATTGAGCGGTTTGTCGAGATGGGGAGGTGTGACACACCCTTTTTTTAAATGTAATTTTCTTTAGTTTTTTTACGTGAAATTATAAAATTTTAAAGCTCCTTACGAAAAAAGGTACTTCTGTTGAACATCGATGTCATATGAGTAAAACCGAGTTGAAAACTGTTTTGCACTACCTAATATGAACTCGTAGTAGAGCTTTTCTTGTCCATTTTTCATTAAAAGCGTATCAAACATAAATTCAGAAGATACCGTTGAATTTACAAATTTAATATTGAGTAACTCAAATAAAAACAGAAAGTCACTTGATGTATTTTTAGACTTGGTCAAAGCATTTGATACCGTTAGTCATAAAGCCTTATTAGCCAGACTCGAAGAGGTTGGAGTGATGGGTGATTCTTTAAAGCTGTAAATAAATTATTTAAGTAACGGAATATAAAAAGTAAAATCTGAAGAATCGTTCAGTGAATCTCTATGCTGGGACTCGTCATCTTTCTTATGTACATTAACCAAATTGGAGATTTACTGACAGATAAATGCATCATGCCATATGCTGATGATACAGTTCTATTATTCACAGACGTAAACTGATCAGTTGTATACGGGAAACTGGTCTCAGGAAAGTACAAATTTGGTATAAAGAAAACCAATTACATAACATGCTGCAACTCAGCTGCTGATTAATCTGTTATAAATACTAAAAATATATAAAAATAACTGCTTGACAGATCAATCAATTAATTGTTCATGGCCAGAAAAAATGACAACTAGTGAAAGCATTATACTCTTCGCCGATTTACTGAGCTTTTTATAATATAATTGTTACACATTCTATAGAATACTCTTCGCATTTTTCTTGTAAATAATGTTAATTTTTAGACATTCTAAATTTTGTGATACCAACTTTGTTGTGAAAAAAAATATATGAAAAAAAAAATCACGATGTGAGGTATCGAACCCGGGACCCTTGGATTGTCAAATTACCAAATTACCAAATTACATATTCCTTTATTTTGTTTAAATAGCATTTGATGTCAATAAATAAGTCATTAATATATCAGTTTTACAATAATAATACATTCATTGTGTCACATATCGCGGCCGAGGCGCGCGGAATGACACAGCGACCAGGTGTTCCGGAGAATGACTTCCAAGATCATGTATTATATTGATAGCTGGTCTCTATATAGTTAAACCATATTTGTTTATGAATATCAAGCGATTTCAAACTTAATATTAATTCATTTTTTATTTTATTGTGGGTAATATTTGATTGCGTAGGGAAAATGAAATTAAAAAACCCTACTTCAGATGTCAGTTGTTAAAAAAGTTATTTGCCGATGATGGACAAATTTTTTTATGTGTTATAGATTTCCGTGGAGGGTCAAGGAGGGTAGAGGGGATGGTGGTAGGGCGAGAGGTTTTTATGGAATGAGTTTTTCAGAGAAAGTGTTTTTTATGGTGGGCCTTGGATTACGAGACGAAGATGTTACCGCTACACCATCATTTCTTATTACTTTAAATCACAATTTCCTCTCCACCATATCTTTCCGAAGGCAGGTAGACCATCGGAAGAATACTGTCATTGGCTCGAACGGGTTTTTTCATTAAGTATTTTCCCGTATCAATAATCCAATTTTTAAAACTGTGTGCTGTGCAAACTAAAACCTTAGTGTAATTTTTAAGTGCTTTTAAAACTCATTTTAGTTATAGTTCGCCAAATTGAGTTCTAACCTTATACTTCTCCATTTATAGTTTAAGCCGGAGTTAAACCCGTTTCACCCGACCACCCATCTACCACGACATTGTGCGCCGTGGTGGTGTGGTCGGCTCTGAATCGGGACTTAACTCAGGCGCACTTTTGTATTATTAATTATAATAAAATCTTTTTGAATTGAAATTGAATTGATTTCTTATTACTAAAATTGTTAATGAGTGTAGTATATACTATTAGTAGATTTATTGTGATTATTAGGAAACACACATTAGTAAAATGTATAAAAAATAATAGTGATAGGAAATAGCATTTCGCAAGATTTCTATTTATTACAAACCATAAAAAAATGTAAAAAATATTTTTATACATTTTAAATTACTAATAACTTTTTTATTTACCAATCTATTTTGTTAAGAGGGTTCTTCCTCTAGCTAACACTAACTTACTCTCCAAATTTCAATACAATCGGATTTTTCTTTCTTGAGTTATCGTGCTTACAAGAAACGTGACGGACGGACAGACGGACATTTTGAAAGTTGTTCAGAATTCGTTCACTAACATAACGATATAAAAATTTTTTCTCTACGAGCGATATTTACTGATTTAGAAATGTGCCGATCAAATACAATATACTCTTCGTTTTTGCGAAGAGTATAATAAATCAACATCTGACCATTGTGATATGTAACGAAAGAAAATCCTAAATTATTTTATTTTTATAATTTCTAAGCAAAAAAATCCTCAAAATCTTGTATCATACGGTACTGCGTATATTGTATAGATGTGGAATAGTTTAAAGGTCTCCTTTTCACGTTTTTTTTTGAATAACTCGAAAACTACGACCTCCAGCGAAAAAGTATTTTTATACAAAATTAAACTAGATGAAATTTTCTACAAATAAGTTCCTATTCATTTTTTATGTAGAATCAATACTTTACGAGATATAGAAGGCGAAAAAGTCACGAATTTTTAAAAATCATGTTTTAATGGTATAAAATGAAAGTTTGATGTTATATGAAGGCCGATTAGAATAAGAAGATATTTTTAGCAATCTACCAAGCGACTGCAGATGAGCAAGACTTGATCTAGCCACATTGCCACCAACCAAAGGAGCTGCGCAACATCACTCTTTCAGAGTTTATTTGCAGGTATATTAAGTGTTTTTACAAAATTTCTTGTTACTTACAGTGGTTCGCATATGTGGCAATGTAGAAGAACGCACTACCGGGCGTCAAAATGACGCGACACCAATTTATTTCTCAGGGGGCGCCAGTCGCGTGTTACCCCGTTCTTCTACCTCCCAGGCGGGTTCGAGATAAGATGACTTCGGTAGCCGAAAAGCGGGACCAAGGCTGCACTACCACAGATCGGAAACTACGCTCTCTCTGGACCCGAATTCCCTCGTTAGGGGTTTAGGCACCTCTTAATTTCCTGAATTTTTGCATAAAAAAATCCCAACCG
Organism: Rutpela maculata; assembly: GCA_936432065.2. Taxonomy (NCBI): domain Eukaryota; kingdom Metazoa; phylum Arthropoda; class Insecta; order Coleoptera; family Cerambycidae; genus Rutpela; species Rutpela maculata. The sequence continues at coordinate 57,329,377 of OW386287.2, read as the reverse complement.
AAGAATTTCTCTGCGGAGGGATTAGTTTTGGTACGCGAAAATCGCGTTTTGGTCCATTAATAACGGAATATATTTCTCAAAAAACGCATAAAAAAATCCCTATCGAACCTCCGTAAAACAACCAGAAGGTCGAACGTTAATGCGAATTAACTCGACACATCCGGTTTTCTATACGAAAGTTCCAGGGATTATAGACCGTCAACAGGCCTCAAGATCAATTAAGAAACATTAGTTCAAAGAATCCGTTTATTTAACAGAATTGGTTATACAAAATTCTCAAGAAAGAATCATGCCTTCCCCAATCAAGGTAGTGACTTTCAGACCATACAAGCGAGAGCGCTCGCGCTAACGATCGATTAGGTAGAAAAGATTCATACGTACCTTCTCAGAATCAAAATGCGAGCTTTTAGAATCATTTCAGACTCTGGGTAAATGAATAATTAAGGCTGACTGAAATTAACTTAAAAAAGTTTTACTAAATGAATTTAGTTTCGCTAGAGACTACCTAGCTTTAAAGTTCTTGTATCGTGGAAATTCACGTACTCAAACACATTCAGAGGACTTATTACTGCATAAGTTGAGTGGCGTTCGATCAGTCCACGACTTACTAACCCTTATCACAGTCGATTAATAATATCGATTTGGCAGCGTCTCACCTTCGAGCGACTATTAGGCAAAATTGAATTTTTTGATTTTTATGCACAAGGCGTTTTCCTCTATAACTTTGTCATTTGAAAAGCCCCGTTATTGGCTTTTCTACCATCGCTTTGTCTGGACTACTCAACGCGCTCGACCAAATTGCGAGCCGCTGGGTCAATCCAAACTCTTTCCATGCGAGAAACCGGCCTTGTACATGTGCATTGATTTTTATCAATTTTTGCTTATCGGCACTACGCCGGCTTTGACAAAATCTTCTATTTTGCCTTTTGGATGCAGTGCATCGTTAAAATTTTATGCTCATACTTTAGAATTGTGCTTTCAATGATCGTACCTCAAAGGTCAATGTCTTTGGTTGAGGAATAAAAAATAAAAAATAATTTAAAGTATATTTTCGTGGTACTTTTTAAACTGACTTCGTGGTACTTTTGAAAAATCCAGTTTAAGACCAATTTTAGCGTACTTTTGAAAAATCGATTTTCGAGCCAAATTTCAAGGTACTTTTGAAAAACTAATCTGCGGGTGAAATTTTGGCGTACTTTTGAAAAATTGATTTTCAAGCCAAATTTCAAGGTACTTTTGAAAAGTTAATCTGCGGGTGAAATTTTGGCGTACTTTTGAAAAATTGATTTTCAAGCCAAATTTCAAGGTACTTTTGAAAAGTTAATCTGCGGGTGAAATTTTGGCGTACTTTTGAAAAATCGATTTTCAAGCCAAATTTCAAGGTACTTGTGAAAAGTTAATCTGCGGGTGAAATTTTGGCGTACTTTTGAAAAATCGATCTTCAAGCCAAATTTCAACGCAGTTTTGAAAAATTAGTCTGCAAGTGAAACTTTGGCGTACTTTCGATAAATCGATTCTTAGGCCAAATTTTGACGCCCTTCCAAAAATATTATTTTTCAAAGTCCAGTTTATGGTACCTTTGAAAAAGTATATTATTCATAAATCTTTGTCATTATATACTTCTACTCTGATATTCTGAACCAAAAACATTTTTCCTAAGTGAAAATTCGGTGTTTCTTCGAATTTTCGCCTGGTCATTTCCAACGCCTTATAGAACCCAAAACGGTCCTTGTGGACTGATCTGCACCTCTGCAGACTCCCAAAAATGTCTTTAAATGAAATTTTTGCCTAAGTCGAATTTTGATTATGTCTTCAACTTAGGACGATTTTGGAGAGTTCTACAACACTCCCCTCCTTTGGTTGAATCTTTTCTACTCATCGATTGCCTTTAATTTCCATATTCACTTGTATGTCTGTATGCCTTCATTTGACGGTCTGACCTATGGTACAGATGTTTTAAAAATAACGGCCTTAATTGGGGCAGACGGCTGATTCGCCTATCTAACTTAAAAATAAATACATTTTTTAAACAATACGACAAGTTGATACAACATTTTTATCAACTTAATTACACCCGCGTCGAGGTGCGAAGCGAAGCGAAGCGTAGCACAATTTTGATTAGCGTCCACTCTCACTAATTCGTTGCACTCGCTTTTTTGCCTTGGTCTCGCTCTTGCTTAACTTCGGTCCTTTCTAGAAGAGGCTGTCTATATCTCCATGCCGCAGCTTGGACGGTCCTCGCCTTTGAGTTCCAGACTTCACCATGCCGCGCCCTTGCGACAGGCTGGGTCATCTTTCCATTTCTGCACATGGAAAATGTACTTCTGCAACTAGATTGACTTTTTAGCAAGTCGTCGACTGGGACGCGTCGACTAACAAACACAATGTGTTGTTTTTAATGAAATATTTTTCTAACATGAATTTTGTTAACTTATAATGGTTAGAAATTGGTTCTTCGTAAGGTAGATTGAATCGGCTTACGATACTCGTGCGGTCATCACTACTTGTGAAAAAAGTATAAAAAAATCGAAGCGTCTTCTTGAGCGAAGAACGGCTTCCGAAACTCGTCTCGTAGTTTCTACTTCGTAAGGTAGATTAAATCGGCTTACGATACTCGTGCGGTCATCACGACTTGTGAAAAAAAATATAAAAAAAAAATCGAAGCGTCTTCTTGAGCGAAGAACGGCTTCTGAAACTCGTCTCGTAGTTTCTACTTCGTAAGGTAGATTAAATCGGCTTACGATACTCGTGCGGTCATCACGACTTGTGAAAAAAAGTATAAAAAAAAAAAAAAAAATCGAAGCGTCTTCTTGAGCGAAGAACGGCTTCTGAAACTCGTAGTTTCCATTTGGGGTATACGTTAATTTTGTTGACTTAAAATGATTAAAATAGAAGTTGTCTTCTTGCATAAGAAAAACAGCTTCCGAAACTCGTACTGATTCGTACTTATGCCTACGTCCATTACTCGAACTTGGCGGCTCTCGCTCTTGAGAAGCTAGGCTTACCGGATCGCGCTCTTGCGTCGGGTTCGCCGTCTTTCCATGTCTGCTCCTGGAGTAGACTTTAAATTTTCGATTCGACCGCATATAGGTCAAAATCGCTACTTAGAATTTTGAGAAAAAATATAAAAAAAAGCGAAAACGGCTATTAGCCGTGGTCGACCTCAGAAATATCTAGAGGTGACTCTTCTATATCTGGCTCATCTCGAGCATCTTCGGGATCTCGACTTATTACATCCGGCTCATCTTGAGCACTTGCGGGAACATTGATTTGAACTAGTGTGGTATCGCTACGTCGCTCTGACCTGGGCGCGATCTCATTGTCTGATGAGGAAGCGTCGTCACTAAGATGAATTTCATCCGGACTATCTTCTGATTCTTCAGACAATTCCAATTCAACATCGGGGTCTCCCTTAGGTGCCGGCCTGATGGCATCGACATGTAACCTCGTCGAAGTTACCCCCTTGTGAATGAGGTAAACTTCATTGGACAATCTCTTTAAAACCTTGTGTGGCCCACTCCACGATGGTGTGAAGGTATGATCCTTCCTGATCCTTTTAGTCATTACCATATCTCCCACTTTATATACGACCGGCGTTACCGCCACTTTGGGCGCGTAACGCCATTGGTAATTTGTTTGATTTTTACGAATCTCCTTGACTCTTTCAAGGCGGGGAACGTCCGCTTGATTACGACGCTCTTGTCTATAAGCGAACATATTCCAATCACCAATCTGTGGTAATTCATAGCCGAGTACTACGAAACTGGGCGTATGCCCCGTAGCGGCGTTTTTTCTTGTTCTCAAGATATATGCCATCTGACTAACATGTCGATCCCACTCGTCGTTGGGTGAACCATATAATAAGGTTTTTAAGATCTTCTTAGCTTCTTGCACCCTCCTTTCTATTGGATTGGCCTGTTGGTGGTAAGCTGCTGTGAAGAATCTTTCAATATTGTTACGTGTACAGAACGTATCGTAAAAGCCGGAATTGAAGTGGCCTCCCTGGTCGGAAATGATGACCCTCGGAACGCCATATCTCGCCACTAGTTCCTCTTCGATAAATTGTGCTATTGTTTTTCCACTGACTTGGGTGAACGCCTTGGCTTCGACCCACTTACTAAATACATCCTCTACCATTAATATATATCGGTTATCTGCATCTTTGGTTCGCTGAAGCGGTCCGATTACATCGACGCTTAGAACTTCGAACGGATGCGATGGAGCATGGCTTCTGAGAGGAGCCTTCGGTTGTGATTGTCTGCTTTTTACAGAATTACAAATAATGCACTCATTTAAATATTTGTTAACTAGTCTCGACAAATTATTAAAATAATAGCGGCCCGAGATGATTCTAACAGTTTCATCGCGGCCGGGGTGACCTACTTCCGGTCGGTCGTGAAAATGAGATATTACTCTCATGACCATACGTTTTGGTACGTATAATTTTTCTATAACATTTTCGCCTCTCGTCCAAAGTGTGCCGCCTATCACTTGTCTTGTATTGACGAATTTCACCTCTGCCTCGGTTTTATCTGCTTGTCGCACTAGAGTATTCCATCGTTCAATTTGGTCTTGGATATCTCTGGAGTGCGTTTGCGCTTCTCTGACCTGATCGTTTAATTCCAATGTGGTAATCACTGATATTCGTTCCTTGTACGAGAATTTTGGTGGGTACATTCTCTCCTCTTCGTCGTCTGCTTCGACGTTTGGGCCTTGAGGATTTCTGCTAAGATAGTCAGCCAATATATTTTCCTTACCGGGACAGTGTTCTATGGTGAAGCTGTATTCCTGAAGTAATAATGACCAACGTGTAAATTTCGTTTTCTCGTCCTTATGCTTATTTAACCATAGTAAAGCTCGATTGTCGGTTTTGACTATAAATGGACGGTCTGCCAAATATATTTTGTATTTCCTTATATAATTAACGACGCTCAAACATTCCAATTCATTAATATGGTATTTTCTCTCCGTCGGAGATAACGTATTACTAGCATAAGAGACGATGTGCTTCTGGTCATTATCCCCCAATTGATATAATACTGCAGATAATCCTATTAAGGATGCGTCCGTCTGCAGTATGAACATTTTATTGAAATCTGGCCGGTGCAGTCCTAGAGGTTTATTCAATACTTCTTTTAGTAAAATAAAGGCTTCTTGTGCTTCCGGATTCCACTTGAAGCGCCAGTCTTTCGAGAGTAGTCGGGTCAAGGGCTTTGTAATTATTGCAACATTAGGGATATATTCACGTACCCAATTACATAGACCAAGGAAACTCTGAAGCTGGCGCCTCGTCGTAGGGGCCGGATAATTTTGTATCTGTAATATGTGTTTTTCTAATGGTTGAGTGGTGTTGGCATTTATTTGATGCCCGAGATAGGTTATGCTTGACGTGGCTACCACACATTTTTCCGGTGACACCTTTAAATTATGCAAACGCAGGCGTTCAAAGACGGCTCTCAGATGGTTTACATGCTGTTCTATATTTTCACTGTAGATGATAATATCATCGAGATATACTTTGCAGAAATGATGCAAGTAGCCGGTCAATACGTCTCTTGCCATAAATTTTTGGAATGTACATGGAGCGGTCTTCAATCCGAAAGGCATCACGTTAAATCGGTAAGATGCTCCATCTAATGTTGTAAACGTAGAATAGTTTTTTGACGACTCCTCAAGAGGGATTTGCCAATATCCGCTCTTGAGGTCCAACACCGTAAATATGTTGGCGTTTCCTAGATCCTTTATACTCTCGTATATCTTTGGTAAGACGGATGCTTCGTCTTCCGTTACTTCATTTAAGTGACGATAATCAATGCAGAAGCGAGGCTTCTTGCCGGGCCTTTCAATTATAATGGGAGGCGAACTGTACTGGGCGGTACTCGGTTCTATGACCCCGGCTTTCAGCATCTCTTCAATTTGATCGTACATAACCTTTTTCTTAGTAGGAGACATAGGGTAGGGTTTGATATTGAACGGGCGGTCGTCTTTAACTTTTATTTTATGTTTCGTTGTCACCGTGGTAGCTTGGGTAGGCACCGCGGTGAACAATTCAGCGAATTCCTCGAATAGAGGTTTTAAATTATCGTTTCCGATGATCAGTTCTTCGGGAAGCCGGCATTGCTTCCTTGCTTGATGTGCCGCTTGATTCCAGAAAACGGTTATTCGCTCTTCAGTGCCGACGTAGACACATTTACGTTGATAATCGAATACGACATTGTGAGCATATAAAAACGGGGCTCCCAGAATGAGCTCTTCATTTAAATTTTGAATGACCTGAAACGTGGTCTGAAAGGGTACATCTAGTACATTAACGTTCATGGTCGTAGTCCCGAGGGATTCTACTAAACCATCGCCACAAGCCATAACAAACGTTTGGGGAGCTGTAAGTTGATCAATGTCGTTCAAAAATTTCGGTTGGATAATATTCCTTGTCGAACCTGTATCCAATAAAGCGTTAACCGCTCGATTATTAATTATAATCTTAATGCGAGGCAGAGGGAAAGCGTCGTTAGTTTGATTGATAGATTCTAATGGAGTGAATCGGTGGGGAGATAGGTTGACTTCTTGATCCTTAAACAGGTAATTAAGGTCAGGAAGGTCATCGAAGTTTTTTAATTTAAACTTCTTGCTTCGGAGCTTCCCCGAGGGTCGCTTCGAGCCTGGTGGGGCCTGGTAGGCGGGGCTGGTACAGTTCGGCCTGGGCCATCGCCTCTGACCCCCGCTTGGTTTCCCGTATTCATATTACGATAGGGATTGTTTGGGCATTCTGCATGAAAATGCCACTGCTCCGTTGGGCAATATCTGCAAGGGCGATACGGGACTCGGGAGTTCCTTACGTCTCCAGTACCCCTTCTCGGTATATCCCCTCTAGGCAGCGAGGAAATATTATTTGCAAAATGCACCCTTGGTGCTGGCGGATTATCTCTTCTTTGAGATCCATTGAATGGTGTCCTAGATGCACCAAAGGAACTGGAGGACGGCTTCGTTAATGCGGAGGGTTCCGTTCTCCAGTTACTGCTCGATTGCTGATTCCCTTGAGCTGAAGCGGTAGAGGTGGACGCTTCTCGGTCTTTGCTTTTTTTTGCATTCTGCAGAATCTCGAATTCTTTATTCTCATCCATGATTTTGGCCATTTGTTCGGTCATCGTCACTAGTGTATTTGTATCTAGTATGACGGCACTCTTTAGGAGCATTTTCATATCAGGTCTCAACTGATTGAAGATGGTAGCCGCCTTCATCGCCTCCGGCTTAAACGGATCGATCCTGTTGAAGAGGCATACCTTCCTGGAAATAAATACTGACGTATTTTCCTCGGCATCTTGTTTCTTGCCATATAAATTAGCTACTGCTTCGGTGAGTACTTCACCTGAATCGTAACGGCTTCTGAACCGCTCGAGGAATAGAGGATACGTGGTAATTAGGGTTCGGTATTGTTCGAACCATTTCCTAGCATCGTCTTTGAGCTGTTCTGATATTTTATACAGACGGTCGTTATCGTGCGTAATTCGTACTCGGACGAAAAATTCCTCCATATGATGAATGAAGGTTTCAGGGTCTTCGTGTTCGAAGCCATGAAATTCCGCATTTGGATGCTTCGACCGATACTTATGCTCGTGCGTGGCTTCGCTTAGAGCTTTGGCAAGACCTGCTGCCATTTGGGCGAACACTTATTCTGAGGAGGGCTGTATGACTCCTTCAGTGGTACTCGGGCCAACCCCCGAACTACCCAGTACATCCTCCGCGCACGGCCTCTCTAACCCTCTAGAGACGTTGTCCATCACAGATGTCGGCTCGTCGTAAAACTGGAAAGGCGTTGATTCATCCATATCCTTTCCAGAAAGCCCTGCTGACTAACAACGCCCCACGTTGGGCGCCATGTAGAAGAACGCACTACCGGGCGTCAAAATGACGCGACACCAATTTATTTCTCAGGGGGCGCCAGTCGCGTGTTACCCCGTTCTTCTACCTCCCAGGCGGGTTCGAGATAAGATGACTTCGGTAGCCGAAAAGCGGGACCAAGGCTGCACTACCACAGATCGGAAACTACGCTCTCTCTGGACCCGAATTCCCTCGTTAGGGGTTTAGGCACCTCTTAATTTCCTGAATTTTTGCATAAAAAAATCCCAACCGAAGAATTTCTCTGCGGAGGGATTAGTTTTGGTACGCGAAAATCGCGTTTTGGTCCATTAATAACGGAATATATTTCTCAAAAAACGCATAAAAAAATCCCTATCGAACCTCCGTAAAACAACCAGAAGGTCGAACGTTAATGCGAATTAACTCGACACATCCGGTTTTCTATACGAAAGTTCCAGGGATTATAGACCGTCAACAGGCCTCAAGATCAATTAAGAAACATTAGTTCAAAGAATCCGTTTATTTAACAGAATTGGTTATACAAAATTCTCAAGAAAGAATCGTGCCTTCCCCAATCAAGGTAGTGACTTTCAGACCATACAAGCGAGAGCGCTCGCGCTAACGATCGATTAGGTAGAAAAGATTCATACGTACCTTCTCAGAATCAAAATGCGAGCTTTTAGAATCATTTCAGACTCTGGGTAAATGAATAATTAAGGCTGACTGAAATTAACTTAAAAAAGTTTTACTAAATGAATTTAGTTTCGCTAGAGACTACCTAGCTTTAAAGTTCTTGTATCGTGGAAATTCACGTACTCAAACACATTCAGAGGACTTATTACTGCATAAGTTGAGTGGCGTTCGATCAGTCCACGACTTACTAACCCTTATCACAGTCGATTAATAATATCGATTTGGCAGCGTCTCACCTTCGAGCGACTATTAGGCAAAATTGAATTTTTTGATTTTTATGCACAAGGCGTTTTCCTCTATAACTTTGTCATTTGAAAAGCCCCGTTATTGGCTTTTCTACCATCGCTTTGTCTGGACTACTCAACGCGCTCGACCAAATTGCGAGCCGCTGGGTCAATCCAAACTCTTTCCATGCGAGAAACCGGCCTTGTACATGTGCATTGATTTTTATCAATTTTTGCTTATCGGCACTACGCCGGCTTTGACAAAATCTTCTATTTTGCCTTTTGGATGCAGTGCATCGTTAAAATTTTATGCTCATACTTTAGAATTGTGCTTTCAATGATCGTACCTCAAAGGTCAATGTCTTTGGTTGAGGAATAAAAAATAAAAAATAATTTAAAGTATATTTTCGTGGTACTTTTTAAACTGACTTCGTGGTACTTTTGAAAAATCCAGTTTAAGACCAATTTTAGCGTACTTTTGAAAAATCGATTTTCGAGCCAAATTTCAAGGTACTTTTGAAAAACTAATCTGCGGGTGAAATTTTGGCGTACTTTTGAAAAATTGATTTTCAAGCCAAATTTCAAGGTACTTTTGAAAAGTTAATCTGCGGGTGAAATTTTGGCGTACTTTTGAAAAATTGATTTTCAAGCCAAATTTCAAGGTACTTTTGAAAAGTTAATCTGCGGGTGAAATTTTGGCGTACTTTTGAAAAATCGATTTTCAAGCCAAATTTCAAGGTACTTGTGAAAAGTTAATCTGCGGGTGAAATTTTGGCGTACTTTTGAAAAATCGATCTTCAAGCCAAATTTCAACGCAGTTTTGAAAAATTAGTCTGCAAGTGAAACTTTGGCGTACTTTCGATAAATCGATTCTTAGGCCAAATTTTGACGCCCTTCCAAAAATATTATTTTTCAAAGTCCAGTTTATGGTACCTTTGAAAAAGTATATTATTCATAAATCTTTGTCATTATATACTTCTACTCTGATATTCTGAACCAAAAACATTTTTCCTAAGTGAAAATTCGGTGTTTCTTCGAATTTTCGCCTGGTCATTTCCAACGCCTTATAGAACCCAAAACGGTCCTTGTGGACTGATCTGCGCCTCTGCAGACTCCCAAAAATGTCTTTAAATGAAATTTTTGCCTAAGTCGAATTTTGATTATGTCTTCAACTTAGGACGATTTTGGAGAGTTCTACAACAGCAACTTGCTCACTTCCAGACTAAAGTATTTTCAAGTAACCAAGGTTAAAAAATAATAAAAGAAGAATAACAAGAACAAGAAAAAATATTTTATATAAGAAGACTGAAATATATATGTATCGATAAAAAAATATTAACTTGCATAAAACTATTAATATAATTATATTAACTATGACGGATATATTATTTTACTTATAGACAAAGTCTCTATAAATTGGTGACCCCGAATATGATATTCTATAGAATGTTTAACGGGCAAATTGTAATTGGCTCGGAAATTCTAAAAGTAATGTATTGTATTCATTTGGTAAGGTAAATAACTAAGGAGAATGTAACCAACCATTATTAGAAAATAAGCATATTGATAAATTAGTCATATTGTCGATTAAATATTTATATTTCAAATCAACAATTAAACCAAAATGTGCTAAAAAATCAGCCCCTATGATGGGAATATAAATGTCTGCTATGTTAAACACAAAAGGAAATATTCTTTCCGAATGTATTAATAATAGATTCATTAGAGGCTGTCAGTACAATATCAGGGTTCTTTTTAATATCCGTAAAAAGATTTCGAGGTACTATCGACAAATCAGCGCCTGTGTTAATGAGGAAATTTAAGTTATCAAATATGAAAAAACGACGTTTATTATTTGAAATATTAACGTCAGCTGTCAGAATATTACTAACCTTAAGTCAGCTTTGATTGTCAACTTTGATGTCTTTGGCGAAAGTGCACCAATCTCCGACACATTTAAAAGCTTTACGACCATAAAGTTGATGGTAATAGCAAACTTTGGTATTAGAAGTATTATATTTCACACGGGTATTACTTCGACTATTAGAACGGAGCCTTGAGCCACTGTGATTTCCCGAGTCGAGGCTATTTTTACAATTATCGCAAAAAGTGCTAGAAACTGTAGGAGTAGAAGTTATTTCAAAATTACTTTTGTCTTCTTTGACAGTGACAACTGACCACGGTGTTCAATTTGAATCTAAATTGTTTAATGAATTTTCAATATTTTTGGGATTTCGTAGGATTCGTACGACCACATATCATCCCAGTAGCAATGGCATGATAGAAAAGTTTAACAAAACTCTTAAGACTGCTTTAAGAGCCAAAACTTCCACACCACATTGGATAGATGATATTCCTATCATACTATTGGCTCTCAGGACAAACCCCAAAGACGACTTGCAATGTTCCTCCGCGGAACTTGTTTTTGGTCAAACTTTGCGATTACCAGGTGATTTTTTTTATTAAATCATATACTTGTCTGGACGTTCCTTACTTTATTACCAAATTACGTACTTCTTTTGATAATTTAACGTTTATTCCACCTTTTCACCATGTTAATTACAAATCATTTGTCAATTCGGACATCTTGACTTCTAATTTTGTTTTCGTTCCGAAAGAACGTTTTAAAAATTTTTTACTCCGCTGTATGATTGACCATTTAAAGTGTTGTCCCATACAGACAAGTTGGTTACTTTTATTAAAGAAACTACGCCTGTCACAGTTAATATTGATAGGATTAAACCTGCATATTTACTGTCTGACAAATACGATGTCACTGTACCACCTGTTAAGAAGGTGCGTTTTGCCATCGATGCTTTGGTTGACTGATTTTCTTTATTGGAGTGGGGGTAATGTGGCAACTTGCTCACTTCCAGACTAAAGTATTTTCAAGTAACCAAGGTTAATAAATAATAAAAGAAGAATAATAAGAACAAGAAATAATATTTTATATAAGAATATTGAAATATATATGTATTGATAAAAATTTATTAACTTGTATAAAACTATTAATATGATAAATTAACTATGACGGATATATTATTTTACTTATAGACAAAGTCTCTATAGCTTACTTACTTACAGATACAGCAATGACTCAACAACCCCCTACCCCCGAACCAGTGGGGATGGAACCGGTGAGAAAATGGATCACTAATCCCGATTACCACCAAGGAACCAGTAGCTCCTGAAGCGATCTTGAACGCCATATTTTGCCGATGTTCTACTGAGTGTGGGGGACGCTGTGGTTGCCGAAAAGCCGGCGTTCCATACTTAAAGGCGTGCGGCACCTGCCATGGTACGTGTACGAATGGTGCACCATTAGACAACAATTTAGACGACGACGATGATGATTTTGATGACTTTTAAAATGTTTAGATTTAAGATAACGTTCGTTTATTATTAATAATATAGTTTTTCTGTTAGTTTTAAATTCATTTAGTATTAAAATTTCATTTGTCATTTAAACTCGATTTTTTTTTAATTAGCGATTTTTCCACCTTCTGTATCTCGTAAAGCATTGATCCTACATAAAAAGTGAATACGAACTTATTTGTATAAAATTTTATCTAGTTTATTTTGTATAAGGATACTTTTACGCTAGGGGTCCTAGTTTTCGAGTTATTCAAGAAAGACGTGAAAAGGAGACCTTTAAACTACCCTCCACTCCCTCGCTCACTCCCCACCGGTCAGAACTTTTAGTATGTTTTTCAGGACATTCTCCCCGACAACTGTACAAAAATTAGACACTACACGAATTAATTCCCCTATTTTTCCTTCGTTGATTGGGGTACCACCACGAGAGATATTTGTGGTTTTAAAGATGTGCTGATCGTTTTCGTATTTGCGAAGAGTATAAAACCAGATACGATAAAAATGCATATAACATTTCTTGTAGAGAATGTTAAAAGCTTTATTTTTTATATGAATCATAGTTTCGATATCACGCTGTGAGCGAGATATAAGCAAAAAATTGAATAAAGCACAATTTTTTCAAGAAGGCGGTTCGAGCGTAAGGTTGGAGTTGGGAACTTTTAGTATATTCAATGGTAGGTCTCAATAAAGATATTTGCCAACTTTAACAGTTTTTTTTTTTCGCCAAACGTCGAAATTGACTGGAGCAACTAAGATATAGCAGAAACCAAATTATTATACATAATTAAACAACTTTAAAGTAAGTAAGAAATAACACCACCTCTCCAACACCACCTCTTCTGATACTTTGGTTCCCACTGCAATGCAAAATTGATTTAAAATGATACGGAAATTGAACACAGATGATAGTCACAGCATAAGAAACATATGCTGTTTGCTAGTTCTCTGAAGTTAGTTCCGATTTTTTAAACGAGTTTAAAGTAGATATCGCTAGTAAAATAAAAATTACTTTCTACTAGAAAATGATTCTTGTTTCAGTTATTATTATTTTTTTAAGAACTGGTGTATTTTTCCTTGAAACGTCTTTTAAAAATATTGACTTGATTGGCCACAAAAAAATCATGACTCACGGGAAAGGAAGTTGCAATTTTTGTAGTATCCAAGTTTACAGGTTAGTAGTCCACACTACTGATTCGTTATGTTTTCATTTGTTTGTTTTTAAATATAACATTTGAAATATCGGGTGTTAGATTCGCCCATAATTATTTGTCCTATATTTGGTACCTCAATAATTAGTTTGGATACTGACAGAATTGAAAAGTCCGTAGCCATCTAAAAGCCAATTATTCGTGATACATTTTCCATGTTAAGTTAAAACGCGAAGCTCTGAAATATGTTCTGTCAATTCAAATATTCCACAGCGCAAGGATATATATGAAAGCTTTCTCTTGGTAGTATCTCAAAGGACCGAAACCAGACGATGTGTGTAAAAATAAACATAAACCGAGATCATACCCCTTGGCCATATTTCCAACCGCGGAGTGCAAAACTATTTCCATTTAAGAAGATCTATTTACTCTAGGTATGGAAAACCCGAAAAACTATTCTCGAACTGTCTTGCACAAAGAGCTCTCGGAGAGAAGTTTTAAAGAATATTTATTACAAGCACAGAGAATCCCAGATATTAATATTTTAGAAGAGATATACGCTACAGGTCTTGCTGTTTGCAAATAATCTGTACACCTGAATAAATTGATATAAATGGGATAACATATTTTCTAAAAATAATATATCTTACTTAAGACATGTCATATTATAAGTATTAATTTTTGTATTTTATTACTTTCTGTTATTTATATAAATACAGCGAAGGGAAATAATATGGACACTAAGTTTATACTTCCTTCGCTCACCGAAAAAAATATTGTAATCGTGAAAAAATCACCTTTCGTGATTTTTTTCAAATGTTCACATTTCAGATAAGGTAGATTACGAAAATTAACTTCTTCCAATTTCGTCAGTACGTCTGTCGGTATGTTAAATAATATTTGGCATGTAGTTAACATCATTGCCAATGATGAATCCGGATAAAGTTTAAGTGAGGAATATACAGAGTGTTCTTTATTTACGCTTTTGATACTCGGGGAGGCAGACTTTTTAATTTTGGGTTAATTAAAGAGATATGTTGGTGAAACAGAATACTGTTTGAAATCCTGAAGTTACCCTTGTTCTTGTTCTTTCTTTTGTTAATAGTGGATATAAACCAACATATCTGTTTAATTAACCCAAAATGAAAAAAGTGGTGTGGGATGCTTCATGAGTTTTGCAGGGGTGGGTCATCGCCAGTATATATAAAGTGACAATATTTAAATCTTGCTAATGGGGGACATAATAAAATTCCAGTTAATAATTGATGAGCGGGGGGAAGAGAATTTTTTTTTTATGTGTCTCATAATTACTGGAGAGAAATGTGAATTTTTTGGCCAGTGGGTTAATTTGTTGGTTACTTACTGACTTACTAATGATAAAGTTGTTTCGTGTGCTTTTAGTTTTTTTATGAAGTAGTTTGCAAATACACAATACAAAATGGAACATAAGAGTATGGGATCATTATTGCCAGAAGGACATCATCATAGTCTGTATATCAACTATCCATAAAACAAGATATCTAAATAATCTATAATTTACCAATTAGATGTGGGAGAATAGTTGATATATTTTAGTACATATTTAAAATGGTTATTTCTTAAGTATTGCTGTTTTGTACCATTCTTATCATAATCTGGAAAAGCTGCTTTCCTGAATGCCAAGACATTAGATCACAATGTTTATTTTTTTCGGAATTTGGTTGGTTTTTAAGATGTAACCTTATGTTCGTATCTTCAAAACCATCATATTTATTATAGTAGAATTGGGGTGGTAGAGGCGACTTTTCAGAGCTCCAATTCAAATAGTACAAGCAGACGATACCCAAGAAATCACTATTCAGTAATCTAAATAGCAAGACTGATCGGAAATTTGCTTTCAATGTTAGTACCTTGTCACTCTATTATTGTCCTCTGGCCAATGTGTAGTATCACATACTAAGCATTTCACACCAAAATAATACTTTTGCTACTATTAAATTTAAATGTTCTGGTAGTTTCAAGAAAACAATGCAATATAAAGCTTTCAAGTAGTACAAATATTATTTCAGCGTAAAATACTAACAGTTTGCTATGCAATGGAGGGCATAGCGCAACAAGTTGCTAATATCGTTTGAAAGCAACTTTGGTAAATACTAAAAACACGATCCTAAAACTCTACAGTGATATCCCAAGGATATGCAAAAGTATCTTGAGGATACGGAAAGTAGTGCCACTTCTGGATCTCAGGGATATTCCTCGGATTACTAGAGATATCCTCGGGATATTGCTATATCCTAGCATTAGGAGCGTCAAGAAAAGGCGTCTCGAGAGGCAAGTTTCGCATCCAGAAGAGCTACAGGATCTACCCTGGAACAGACTGCTGTCCTTTGAGGAGAGCACTGGTCTCTTTTAGAGGATTCTATACATCGCGAACGCACAGGGCAATTCATTATATATTGACCTCCCCTTTTTTTCGGTTATTATTGGAAATAAAAAAAAGTTTCGTGTAAAAGTTGTAGGGTTGTATTTAAAATGCAATTAAAAAAACAATTGCTTGCATAGGTTACGTGATATAACAATGGAAAAACATGTATGTTTGCAGATACATATCCTTTTAGATACTTATATATAAAAACATAAATAATAATAATAATAAAATAATTAAAAAATCCACCAAACATCCCTGATTTAACACCTTTGGATGCATTTTTGTGGGGATATTTAAAGGACAAAGTGAATTATAACCATAAAATATTTACAAAACATTGTTCATCTCAGGATTTTATTTTTATTCTTATAATAGATGAAACTTTTATGTCCGATATGTCAAGAAATACTACAGCCAGACCTAGCAGCCCTTATATATTAACGTACCCTGTATACTTGATGGAAGCTACTGCCCCCTGCCAGCTGCATTTATCAAACTTTATGCTTAAATATCTTGGAAACAACTTTAGGGAGGTGGGCCCATTGAGAGTTTTAAACAGCATGATTTGAAGTACAACATACTCCAGTTATGACATTTGATTGTAACCACTTTTTACATAGGTTCAGATACGAGGTCCTTTGGTTATATCTATCACATAAAGTGATCACTAAACTGACATATTTAATATAATAAAATATGTCTTATTGTATCTTTTTTAGTTAAATGTTATCGAGGTTAATTAATTAAGCATACAAATAATTCGAATATGTACAGAATATCTAAACTGTGATATACAGTGCGTCCCTCAAGTTTTAATGAACTTGGGTAAATTTTATTCTAAAATTTTTTTAGTGTTTGTAATAAGACTATTATGAAACAAATAAAAGCTGCAGTTGTACGTTGACGACTGCGAAAATCTATTAAGCACGATCAAATCCAGTCGTTTTTGGATAACGAAGTGGGCAATAAAACGGAGTAAGACACGACCATATATCTTTTTACATTCTTCCACTTGCAAAAAAGAACGTTAATTCGCTTATATTATGCACTTAATTTATTAACGATTAACATCACCAAAAATTAACATGGATTAGAAAAGGAGGCCCAGCATAAAGTTGTCCATATATAAGTAGACTTTACCAGAGCCGGTTTAAAAAATATATTCACTTCCAAAACATAATAAAAATGAATAATTACTAACTCATTACTAATTATGGTATAAAGATAAGACATGGTAGGTTAGTGTATTCTCTGTCCAAATAAAATAGTGTCCTACAAAAAAATTGGTATATATCGCTAGTCCGACAAAAATTATTTTGAATAACGAATTATTTTATAATTGCGGTTTTGGTAAATTCAAATACTTTTATTACTTAAGCGAAATTCTGATATCTACCAAATTTTGCATAAGCTTCAGATTATCAAAAAATAACATTTCCCATAACCCCAATTTGCAAATTTACATTCGTTGCTAATTTTTGAATTTTTCATGCATTTTATATGTTTTATTAAATGTTCGACTACAAGACCGAAAAATTTTCTTTATAATTCTAATGTAATATTATTTTTAATGTTTAATTGTTTGTTTACTTCAAAAATAACACAATTCATATGAAAAGTTTATGAAAAAAGTGGGAAAATTACTAAAAAAAATTTGAATAGCCAAAAGAAAAAAAAAGAAATATGCATAGTTTTCATATTTGAATAACTCTTTTTTATTGTATAGTATAGTAATCATTTTTTGTGATCTCGTTATTTGGACATGTTGGGAGTGGGGGACGCTTCGGTCAAACCATCGATTTTTTAGGACAAACGTTTTTCGTGTTTTTTATCAAATTATCTCAAGATTTAACTAAAAATCTAACTGTTAGTAATGAAATTTAAACAATTACCCAATCGACATGTATACCCAAGCGCAGTTTATTAGCTAGAATTTTCGCACATAGAAAAGTTGGGCGACTCGTCAAAACGAAACTACTCACGAAAATTCAGCCTGTTAGTAACCATTAAAAAAAAGGGCGCTGTACTGTGGACTATTATATTTATTATATGTTAGGTTGGAATTATTGCTATCATTATTCGTTAATTGTTGCAAATATTATGCAAGGATTATGTGATAGTAGTGGATAAAGTAAATTTTACTTACATCTTCCCTCGAACATTTCCTTGATAAACTGGAAATTTTTATTTTTTAAATCTTTCGTCATTTTATGAATGCATTTGATTTTAATATTTTATAATAATATATTTTAATGAGTGTACTCTTTTTTTCACGAGATATTTTAATACCAAAATTTCTTTTCTCCCAAGATATTTCAGACCAAGCAAGTAATAAATCCATGTAATATTGTTTGTCCATTACACTGTCGTTGCATAGACGCCTGAACTGTCGATCACCAATTAAACTACTTGTGTTCTAGGACATCAAAGGATCTATTGATGTTGTCAATTGCCAACATTGGCACGTTAAAACTAATTGTATGCAGTACACAAATTACTCAATTAGCGGTGGTTGTGGTATGAGTGAGTACGTTGTAAATAATTTTACATAAATCACTAGTTTTATAATTGAAACTGAAAAATCTCCTAAATACCGTCCACATAATTCGTTATTAACATAAACAAACGATTTAATCATAATACACTTATATTTTACATAATGTTAGTCGAGTGTTAGTTGTATCAATTGCACATACCATGGCTATTAGTTTTAGTTAGAACTATTTGCAATGGCTTTCGACCACTTTACTAAAAGGTTATTTCAATTAATACGAGATACGTTGGCTCAGTCTTATTGACAAAATAGTTCTTGCATCACATGGGAACATCGAACATCTGTTTTGCCAATAATTTCGATACTGCATTCACTGGAACGTGTCTCACATAAAAGTTTTGTTGAAAACAAAGGTCTGAAGTACTCAGGCAGAGGAGTAACTTTTATTTTATTGGTGTTGACATAAATAAAATAAAATATTTAAATGTAAAATAAGAAATATGTATTAGTAGGACTAGTTACAATACAGTGTGCCGAAATAGTACGAAATGAATTTGCTAATTCATGAACCGTATAATTTCTAGAGAAATTCTTAAACAGAATTACATCCGCCCCAAATTCAAAAGCCAATGGGATTCAAGGCACGTGTTGATTGTGCAGCGCGAGAATTTCGTACTGGAATTAATTTTGTTTGATAGAGATTGTAAGTAGCTAAGTATTTTTTTTTATATTCACGCGACAAGCTTTTAAGACAATTAATTTTATTTTTTTCGTTTTAGTACACCTAAACAATAATAAAAGCTTGTTTCTAAAAAGTTTTTTTACATATAATTTTATTTCTTAATTTTTAGTTACGTCTTAATTATTAGTTTTTATTCTGTGTTTATTGCGTCGTCCTGATTTAAAAGTACCGGATCCTCCGCCATTTCTTAAAATGCAACGTCTGAGTGAATACACTCGATCAAATTATAGTTTAAAAACTAAAAAACACACTTTTATTATTGTCTTGTCACCAGAACTACACATGTATGCAAAATTCCAGCTCAATTGGATGTCATTAAGTGGCTCAAAATTGACTTGAAAGATTTGACCTAAACATACCAACTAACTAACTAACTAACATACAAACAGGTGAAGTTAAATAAAAGCTTATAAAAAAGAACAAATTCATTCTCAGTGTATAAGCTTTATTTTTGATGTCTGCCATTTTTAGCTACAACTAATATTAATTGAGATATTTGCAAAGAAACAAAACTGTTCCGTTTTTTCTAAAATCCCTTTATAGTCTAAAGTGCAATTTTTTTTAAAGCAAGCACTGTAAACAGGCGAAAAAATTTGAGTGTCTAGGCCATATTATATATTAACGAAAAACAGTATAGGTACGGGAATATATTTTTTTACAGATTACTTACATTAACAAAATGGCGAAGTTTTTATTAAGAAAATGTGAAGAAGCACATTGTTTCTGTCAAACCATTTTTTTGTTTTTCTTTGCTATAAAAACCGCTGCCCAAGGAATCACTACTTCCACATCCACTTTCACAATGAAAAAATGTCTTATGTGGAAATAATTGTTTATGGAACTTTAATAATATAATATTTGAAATCCTCTACCCCAAAAACCCATAAAACGATACCCCACATCGGTAGTGGGGTGGGGGTGGTGAAGGGGGTGGTAGCGGGGGTGGATGAAGTAAAAGAATATTTTGAGGTTTCTGGTTCTTGTACACACACTAAATCACATTTTTTTTTTTATCCCCTTTAATAATGGGGTGGGGGTGGTAATGGGGGTGGCTAATGCTAATTTTTTTTTTGAGACCTTAGCTTCTCTTATACATACTAAATACCAATTTTATGGACTCTTACCTGCTTGATCTACCTATTTCCCCAAATTTACCCCAATTTACCCCCCCAACCTTTCGACGGAACAAGATGAAAATATAATCTAGTTCTAGATCTCGTTAAAGTATATATGTGTACCAAATTTCAAGTCAATATCTCAAACGGTTCCAGAGTAAACGTGCGCACAAAAAAAGTTACAGACAGATAGACAGACAGACCGACAGACAGACAGACCGACAGACAGACAGACCGACAGACAGAAATTTTTTTTCGCTCAAACTTAAAATCTCGACGTTTCATGACATTCTAAGCCTATTTGAACAATAAAAATTTTTAAACATTTTTTTGTCGTTACTATACTTCCACTGGATGTGGAAGTAAAATAGTCAAAGCCTAATCAATAGGATTTCATTTTCATTGTCAGCATTTTTAACGTAAGTGTTATAGTTTCTAGTTTAACATTTAAACTAAATATCTTATAAACGTTCGGATATCATCTTTATACTTCCAGATTTTCAAAACCATTAATTTTATAAAACTTAGAAACACAACGAAATTAGTCCTCAATTCGGTGGCTTCCTTATTTGGCTCTAGCATGTTTTCGCTCAATGTAATGAAACACTTTTATTTGGCTTTCGAAAAATTATAATTATTTAAACACACCAGAGATAGTAGACAACCCCCAAATCCATAGCCATGCTGAAGGGGGCTACACATTTGAATAAACGCAGACATACATCCACACTCACCGGTGTTGTCAATACCGGGGCTGAGAGTCAAACCCAGAGCGCGGTAGGCAGTCGATCAGCTTATTCGCCGCTCAATACGCCTTAACCGATTGAGCTACCTGATTTTGACAGTAAATAAGAATATTTCAACCAAATCACAAACACAGCGGCCAACGACTAGCTGATCTTATGCGTGGTTGGGTTCATGGATCCAGTTTTTGTATGAGTTAGAGAGAGAACCAATAATTTCACAGGTATTTGCCAAACTAGTTTGTTTCGTGATTAAAAAGGGAGTAAAAATATAGTTGTTAAAAAAAGGGCGCCGTCCACAGTAAAATTAATAATAAACTACCCTCATTAATCACAAAACCGACTGCTGTGGAAAATCCTGATAATAAGACAGACACAAACAAATAAAGTAAAAAGATGTAAATGTTAAGACAAAATGTATCATTTATTAATCATCTTCTAAAATTGTATAATTCAGAAAATTACAAAGAAATATAAACTAATTCATAACAGCAAAAATATATAAAAATATGACCATAAGGTCTAATATTTAGCAATATTTATTTAAAAGAACAAAATCCTTAAAGATATAATTGGTAAATACACCGTAAATATCATATAACAATCTAAAAATGCAGCAGTAAATATTCTAGATGAAAAGTTATTAAAAAAATTTAAAAATATATAAGTTGCAGAATGAATAGTTGACGAAAATAATATATTCACTGATATCTTGCGATGGTAAAATTGTAGCATAATAAATGATAAAGAAATGTACACATTTCTCACCACCCTACCTGATGATGGACGCATTAAGGATTAATCCTGGTGAGGCTTCTCAGCTCCTACAAATTCCTTTCAAAATTAATGAAGACCACTGGATTATAGTTGAATAATTCTTGAATCACAAGTTGACTTAACCATTACTAATATAACATTTAGTATTTAAGAATTCCAAACTGATAGTAATTGATTTGCATCCATCTCGTACAATAAGCACATTGTTACTTGATAACTACTTGTTTCCAAAATAAATGTAAGTTGGTAAAGTTATTACTTCCAAATACTAAATGGATTTCTGATGTTAATTAAATAGAATTACTTAAATAAATATTTAAATTCGGTAGAAATTTTCGACGACAAAACTCTGCGTTAGGAAAGAAAGAAAAAATACTTAGCACATGTTTGTGAGATAGAGGTTATCATAAGAAACAAATTAAATTAGTTTACACAAGTGAAAAGTATGGTTTTTATTGACAAAATATCGGGTTGAGGTATGAAACAAATAAATATAATTACCTTTTTCTTGATGGATTAACTATGAAAAATCAGATAACTTTAAAGGTGACATGGTTATTTTGACTAGAGTTTAAGTTACTATTGCCGCTCTAGAGTTGGAAATAGCTTTCCAGTCTACGTGGCCCACAAGAAATAACCTCTGACCCTACTCCAAAATCTGCGCAAGATTATCATATTAAGTTAAAGTAGAAATGAAACTGAGCAATTACCATCTAATCGACAGTAATACCTTTCGAGCTCCTTGATAAAAATCGTTTTGAATTACTTTTTTTTCAAGCTAAAATTACAATTTTCAAGTCCCTGTGATTTAAACACTATCAATTGAAGAGCTAAGTGGATAAAGGTGTTATGTCACAAAAACACGTTATTGAGTAATTTAACTCGAAAGTTTTTAGGCGAGAACTTTTTTATTATAATGACTATATAGCTTGCATTTTGCGATGATATTGACATTTGATGTACTTTTCAGAGACAAATAACTAAAGTTGTCAGTTGTCATTAGATTCGAAAATTTAAAAAAAATAATGTACATAACACCTTTATCCGTTCATAAGTTTCTCTGAAATGAATAAGAAATTAGTGAATAAAAGTGTTAAGAAATTAAACATATTTTATTATTATTAAAACATTGTACAATTTTTAGGTAGTCGGACAGTTCTACGGTTTTGAGCCACAGTTTGGTCATTTCCAAGTATGTTGTGATAATACGACCTTACCATTCATTTATGAATGGTAATTGTGCTTTAAGATTGGCCAGTTTTCCTACACTTAGGCTGCCCTTGTTTTCATTAAACACCGTTAGAGCAATACAGTCGGAATTTATCTTATGCATATTCCTTTTCTTTAAAATATCGACTTTGTAAAATGGAGTCATTTCATCTAGTTGCCATTTTATACCGTCGTGAAAATAAACCTTTTCATTGTTCAAGTTTTTCTTCCTGTTGTACAAATTGAGTTTTGAGGCAATTTCATCAATATCCTTGAAATGATTCTTCATATCTATGACAATGGCGTCTTTGGGAGTTCTTAAAATTTCTCGATACTGGTCCGGAACGTAGATGTTTTGATGTTTCCTTAAAATTTTCTCGACTCTGCCAAAGTCTCTGTCTGAATCTAAATATGAATGTCCCACCTCCAAAAATATTTATGGTCGATAACTTTAAATTCTCTCTTTAAAATCAACAACTAGTAAAGTGTAATGATATTGAAGTTTTTTTTTGTCCACCACAGGAGTCGGGCCATATTATAATGTGATCGATCTTTTCTTGGAAATATTCATTTTAAATTTGTGAAACGGTATGTAAGCAACTAGCAATTTCTAGGCTTTCACGGCTGGCCATATCTTCAGCCCATGTGAAAAAGAACGTTTTTTTTTTCAGTATTCCTCAATGTATGTATGCCAAGGTTGTAAAACCACATTTGACGAAGGTAAAATGCTTTCGATGTACTTAATTTTGGCAGCGGCATGGTTTGCTGAAGATCTAAAGTAACAATGCAAATCGTTCTATCTACTGTAACTTTTGCTCCGTCACGCTTTTGTTGTTCGAAAGCTAGTTTGTAATTTTCTCCGTATCTTTAGTATTATTTATTTTATTTTTTTTTTATTTTTTTTAACCCAATAGATGTAAGCAGCTGTAATTCTTAAACGATAACCTTACAAACCCAAATGACCTTTGACTTGATTGTCGTAATTATCATACTTATTATTTTTTCCGCAAGAATTTCGGAATTCGACAGATTTGTCTTAAACAATTTAATGCTCTTTCAAAATATTGGGTGGGCAGAAGCCATACCAGATATCAGTTTTGCTCTTGTCATAAAAATTTCTACGGTCCAGCCCTCTTGTACTTGTCAGCATAAAAATGTTTGTACAAAAATCAACACCGCAAAGCGTCACTTTCTAGTATTTCTGATTTACAGACTAATTTGCTAGAATACTTTGGTAAATTCGTATTTTATTATTGCATTTTATATTGATAATGGTTTGTTTTTAAAACATTATTAAAACTTGCCTGGGAAGAAATTGCCACTATGTGACTGATTTCTGCTGAATTGCCAAAAGGTATAAATGTGTTTACAGCAATTAGATACTCAAGTACCATCTCATACCATTTCGAAATTGAACGAAATGAATATATGGATTAAAACACTATAAGCACTATTTCCAAATATCAGCCAATTTATAAACATCTTACATGATTCATGAAATCGTTTATTCATTGCCATTTGTAATATCAGTTTACTACGACTGGCCATTTTCACTATAATAGTAAGAAACACTTAACACAACTTGTTAAATTAATGTCAATATAACATAACTTTAAAAGCAAAGTGTTTTGAATTAAAACAATTTAATATCGCACAGTAATGGATAAAGGTGGTATATGATCATGACACCTTTATCCAGTAAATTATATAAAAACCATATGTACATAACACCTTTATCAAACATTAAAACGCATTTAGGAAAGGTATTATCCCAAAAACTTATTGAAATGATAGATTATAAGTTAAAATAGTTGTCTGTGTAGAAATCTCAAAATTTTCAAAAATGTCACATAACACCTTTATCCACTTAGCTCTTCAATTTATATGAAAAGTTGAATAGAAACTTTACTTCTCAAAATCTGATTCTCTCTCGGCTCCAATGTTTTTTTTTTTTTTAAGTACCAAAAAAAGGTGGCACCCATCCCCTATAAATTAGCATGCCCCCGCATAATATAGGAACTTTTCTTTTAGTATTAAGTTGCTAAAAGTGAACGAAATCTAATTCATATGACATTATTCAGAAGTTAAAACCTCTAGTTACTGTACTATATGTACTAGCGAATATATTTACTGAAATTATTCCAATATGAAGAAGATTCTAATAAATTTTCCTTTATGTAATATAAAGCTACCTAGAGTAAGTACATGTAAGTATTCCGTTTATAAAAGCGGTGCAATCCGAAAAGGTTTCAATAAGAGAAAGCATAAATTGAAGACGAATAAGGGATGTGATATGAAAGGCACAGTATAGCGAGGAAACGTAAATTGTTGGTTGAACTTTGCTCCTTTCTATTATTGTTTGTCGGCTCCTTTGTTGACAATTCAATGGTCTATATAAAAGCTCGACTTGAGAGCAGTGCTAATAATTGAACACTATCTTTTCAGGTCTTTTCAATTAATCATTGATTTTTAATTTCTTAATAGCACCTTTCAAATTGAGGATAATGCTTTGATCCCCTCCTAAAAAAATGGGCTCGTTGAAAAGTTCAATTACAGCTTATATAAATTGGAATTTGGCGCTTTGTCTTAGAAAATCAAAGTGATGAAGAGATTCAAGTTAAGTTGGAATGGTTAGTATGAAAATTTAAAGATTTAATTCAGTCCCTGCGTGATGGTGCAAACAAATAATTACTCATTATTGTATAGTAATTCTAGTAATCTGGCCAAATTTATCTTTATATTGGCAGTTGTATCCATTGGATATTATCATTACTATTTTAGCATTGCAAAGACAGGTTGTCTATAGATTAATTATCTTCTGGAGAAAAAATTAAAAAATTGTTTCTGTTACTTACACTACAGCAGTCTGCCTACACAAAATTAACAATGAGAAAAACTTGGTTCTCTTAAGTCAATTTACCCTAACACTTAAAGTTTGCCTTTGAGCTTTATTTATTTTATACAAAATTGAAGCAGTTTAAATTGGAAAGGGTACTTCCCGGTAATTAATTGTATTCTAGAAATAAAAACATTATTCCCTACGGAGCACCCTGTAATTATTGCGACTTCAATGATATAAAGTTTTAAAGTACGTATTTGAAGTTTAGTTTCATTATGCAAATGAGGTGGATTTGAGCTTTATCTAAGCAGCATGATGGGTAGGGCCGTGCTTAGATGTTTAGCCGCCCCTGTGTATAATAAAATTGGCTGCCTTCCCCTTGAAGAGTGTTAAGAGGCGAGTATAGGCGGGGTTGTCCCAGGAAATTTAAAAAAAATGGAGCTGGTGTTGTCTTAGAACCAACTCATCCACCGATCAAATCATCACGACCAAAGCTGGATTAAGGAATGGCGCGTCTCTAGATAAATGAAATATTTGCATTATCTTATTTATGGGGTTCCAAAATGCGCCGCAGACGAAAATTTTGGATTTATCAAGGTCAAACAGCCTCAAAGTAAAAGTTAGAAATTTGATTTAAAATTATATTATCTTCGAAAAGTAAGTTTCATGGGAGCAAAACATATAAATAGTGGCGTTTTTCTCGTGTTGCCGAAACGGTAGCAGTGGGCTAGACTGCGGTTGTGTGAGAGACAACACGGTCTAGTCGCTCTCCTCTCCTGAGTTCGAGTGTCAGCTGCGGTAGATGGCAATGTCGCAGGGAATGGGTGTTGTGATGTTGTCTATGTGTGTGTCCATCCTGGTTGAGTGGTAGAATAGCCATCGGCTAAACTCCTCCAGGACAAAATAAAATAAGGCGATAAAAAAAAATAATAAAATACCAATAACAAAATATTTTGTTATAAAATAATTGCAGTAGGTACCTATATTTTCCTCTGAATTAAACATAAACATTAAACAGTAATAATAGATTGAAAAACAAAATTCATATCCTATTTTTTCGTGACTTCTTGCTTGCAAACTCCGATATAATCAATTCTATAAATAATTCTGTAAAATGTTGCTACAGTAGAGAGGTAATAAATTCGATAATTCTATCAAAATAAATTAATCAAATAACAAATAAATAGTTTCTATGTGACATTTTATTTTTCAATGGTAAACAGTAAACATGACGCGTCGGCTGTCATCAAATAAAATTAGTTAGTTTTGAAATGCTGAAGCGCCCCCTCGTGCATTGGCACCCATAGACAATTGCCTAGTTTGCTTATTGGATAACCCGGCCCTGATCACAACCCCCACACCCATCGCCGATACTTTTTAATTTTGCATTTATGACTCACAGGCGTAGCTACAGAGCCCACAGTCTGCAAAGATACTTTTGCTTTGATTTTGTTTTGGAGCGTTAGCGCTTAAGCGGCGATAATGAATTAATTAAAGTACACTGTAAAAAATGAGGGTAAATTTATCGTCGTTGCATGTAAAATTTCCATGTAATTTTACCCTCAAAGAGGCAGGAAAATTCCATTTACCAGGGAGGATTACCCAAAATATAAGGTAAATAGAAATTTTCCATTCTCTTTGCGCATAGAATTCCATTACAATTGGGGGTAATTTTACACGCAACGACGGTAAATTTACATGGAAAGAAAATTCTGTCTGGATAAGAGGTTTTCTTTTCATAGTAAATTTACCGTCGTTGCGTGTAAAATTACCCCCACTTGTAATGGAATTTTACCCGCAAAGAGAGTGGAAAATTTTTATTTACCTTATATTTTGGGTAATCCTCCCTGGTAAATGGAATTTTTCTGTCTCTTTGCAGGTAAAATTACATGAAAATTTTACACGCAACGACGGTTTTACCCTCATTTTTTACAGTGTAGGTGTAATATGTAATGTTTAAAATAACTGCTTAAAAAAAGTTCTATACAGAAGTTACGTAGGGCCAATTGTTTTTGAGATAGCGAGTTGAGTTCTGAAATTTCTGAGCAAGACACACTCCACTATACGTAGTATCGTTGAGTGATAGAACTCTTCACTTAACGGTAGTATATACGTAGAATATGAGTTATCTCTGCATAGAAAATTCATATTATACACACACTATAGCTATTTCCGATACAAGTTGAGAAATAGTGGTGTTTTAGTTACGCGACGAGAAAATTGTCAAACGAGGCTGTGGGCCTAGTTTGATAAGACGTCAAATACCTAAAACCACCCTTTCGCAACATGTAAACAGATTTTTTGTAAAATCGTCATAAAATATTCATTTTAGTTGTTTTCTTTTTAAGCACATGTGCGCAAAAAATGTAATTTTTAGACACACGTGCGTAAAAGACTGTCATTTCAATATATATGAAAATGGTAATTGATATGTCATTATTATATAACGATTTTGCGTAAACATAATTTCCTTTGTTTCTAGGTAGTGGAATACTTAGAAGGGTCCTTGAAGTTTTATTCGTACCGATATATTTTCTAATACAACTCAAATGGCTGATAACGCTTGTTTCATTTGTAATGACTTTTTCCAATGGTGTTATCGTGACTGTTGAACGTGGTTTACAAACTATGAGAAAGATAATGGACATACGGAGCTTGAATTCTGTGTCTGTGCATGTTGGGTGTCGTAAAAACTATACGAAGAAACTCAACATTGAACCGTATAAAAAACGTCGTATAAGTGATTCTCCAATAAAAATATATTGGAGCCAATCCCTACTCTACTTCCTCCTGCACCATATGAACTCCTTAATTCTTTTTTTTAATCTATTTATTTAACGTCAGCCTATTTCCGCTACCACAACCTATCACCGACGCCAGGAGGCGAGTTACCCCAAAACTGGAAATTTTGCCGAACCTCTTCTCTTTTACTTGCCTAACATTTGCAGTTCGAATTGTGGATTCAGAAAATAGGATTACCATGTTTGTAATTTGTGGCTTTTGTCGTGGCCAGTCATGTTTTCGCTTCCGATGATACGACAGCAGGATCATCTGAAATAAAAGATGATGAGATAGACCCTATCGCTATGCCATCCGCAGACATGTTTGTAGATGATAATAGTAATGATAATCATGATGAAGAAGAAGAAGTATATGAAGAAGAATTGTCATAATTATAAATTTCAATCAAAATATTACTATAAACATTATTATAAACGAAACCTAAAATGATGAGGAAGTGACGAAAAGTCATCTTAATTATTTGACGCATGGATTAAGCCTACAGGGTGGTGCGAAAACGAATGCAGTGTAACGATTTCATATCTTGAAAACTACTGGTCCTGTGTCAATTTTGTATAGAACTTTTTTTGTGCAGATTTTCATAACAAATATTTTCATCATTAAAATTAGTGTAAAATGAGATATACAAGAAAAATTGATTTTTGCGACCTTTGACCTTGAATAACTTTTTTTGCCTACGCAATTTCACAGTGAACTTTTGACACAATATTCATAATACCAAAATGAACAAGTGTTGAAAGAATCACTTCACTAGGTTTTTCTTGAAGATTTAGGCATTTTTAAACCTGACTGGATTGACTGATTTATAATATGGTAAATATTGCTGTTATCCTGTTAAGTTTTTTATTAATTATTTTTTTACTCTTACCACCTGGTACATTTTTATTATATTTTTTGCTCCGTGGCAATAATGTCAACTACATATGAAATATTATTTTCTTCCGGCATTAAGGGATAAAAACTCCTACATTTCTATAAACAAAAAATTGAAATAGGTTCATTCGCTTCTTATATAGAACCAGAAACGTGTCATGTTGGCAACATTAATGTTAAAAATATATTTAATAAATCTTTTTAAATTTTCTGCAGATGGTAAAATGTAGAAACGTCTAGCAACAAAGGTATGATGTTGGATCAGGTTGAAACTTAACCACTCGACTTTTAATTCAGTATTGAAAATTTGTCTGATGAGAGTGGACAAATATTTTAGAAACGTATTTTCTTACAAAATATTTCTCTCATGAAAATAGACACAGTTAAAACAAAATAGGTGTTACAACATTTGAAATTAAACTGCTGATGTTTCTGAAACTCCTATTTCCGCTTTCAACTGTTTTTGCATTCGGTTGAATAATGTGTTGATGTTCGCCGACTTACGAAAACATCAATATTATTTAATACAATAATTGAGAGTACCACAAAGGTTTGATAAAAAATTATTGTACATATATTTTGATTGTAAACAACACGAGGATAATATGATTAAATTTTTAGCAAAATAAATTGACTGCTACGGACCTATTAACTAGAAAATATAATTTAATTTCGTGCACCTAAAACCTTTTAGCATTTTTAAGCAATTTGAATGAACAAATTAAATTTTAATGTAAAATGTTTCAGTTCGGCATAATTGAGTGATAAACTACAAATTTCATAAATACTTTTGCATTTTCACGAAACCAGATTGTCACGAATTTAGTTTATTATTTATGGAGACCAAAATTACGTAATAGTCCAATTTTAATTATATTTTTTATGGAATGAAAATAGATATATGCTAGTGTATGCAGAAAGGGTAATTTCATTTTATATTTTTGGTTTTTCTGTTAGTTAAATACTACTTCAATTTTTTGAAACTGAATAGTTTCAATTATCTCCAGATGATGCCCACTTGGATGGCAGAATGCGATTGTAGTGTTAAGTATTTTGATGTTTGTGAAACCAACTAATTCAACATCGGTACTTGATTTTATTAAATAACTATTTTTTTAGTATATAGTGTACAAAGATTTAATAAAGAGACAGATTTAGTGAATTTGAGAATATGTTTAGGTATCAACTAAAGGTCTCCGTTGCAAGTATTGTATTATTATTATTGTATTTACAATTTAAATACTAAGAGAGAAGGCGGTCAGGCGGTGTATTAATTACATTAAATAAGAAAATGAATGCTTCGACATTAAGTCTTACTCTCATATTTAAAGATCTCATTTTTATTTAAATCGTGTTTATAAGGTTAAAACTATGTAAGGATAATACATATTTTTTATTTTTGTTGTTTACGTACCATCTCAGACTAATAGAGATTATTGGATATTTTAAAATTAATTTATGGGTCGAATATTCTAATCACTGGAGATTTTAATTATTTGGAATTCATTGCAGCTACAGCTTTAACTAATAAAACCCCGTTAGTTTTACCCAGATTTCTGAAGTTCCCCAGAACTCTATTTTGGGGGCTCTCATGTTTGCAGTACTTTTCAATGACATTGCTACTAAATGGAAAGTGAGATTTCTTCTACCACTGTAGCTGCTGCATAAGCGTCTTGCTTTATAATTCGTAATATGAAAGATTTTAAATCTCTCCATACTTTACGTTTGCTGTTTGTAAAGTTTGTAAGATCTAAGCTCAAATGTATATTATATATACTCGATATACACATTTCCTCCATTTGTTAAGATTGTTGAGTTGTAGAGGATCATGGTTTCAAATTCACGTCACCTTAAAATGGCTATAACTTTGCGAAGAAACATCGTAGATGACCATTCGAAAGCTTATTTTAAAGAGGAAGGACGGTACTAAATGATGTATTTATTAAAAATAAGCTGAACATTTTTTTGAGTTCTATACATAACTTCAAAAGCCATTTTTTAAGTACTTAACCTCAAATATTTTAAAATCCTGACGTGATGGGCCTATTCAGATTCGGATTCAGCGCAAAAAATTACTTCGGAAATAACCTTCAGCTGTCTAACAACATTCATGAACTCTTTATTCGCAGACCTGTGTAATGAAATGCGGTTTTCGCCAGTTTTCTTCTAATTTCGATAAGTTATTTCCTGAGTATCCGTCTTTTTTTACTCATTTCCGGTTTAACCGGAAATGACAACGCGTATTTTCGGGGATAGGGCAATTTTGTTACTTCAAATGGAACACCCTGTATATTTTTCCACAGTTTCAAAGACATTAAGTCTTCCAAAAAGTCCATATTTGTCATGGAAATTATACAGAGTGATAGTTTTATAAGTTTTTAAAGTGAACACTGTGTTTTATCGAAATGCTACGATGAAAATGATGATTCACAAAGTGGACTATGGAAAGCGAAAAAATAAATGTATCCAAGTTGATGGGCACCATTCTGAACATCATTTTAACTAATGTGTATTATTTTGTTTATTTCTTATTTGTTTAATAAATATCCTGTTTCATTTTGATATATCGAGTTCCACATGTGCATTTTCAATATTGTCAATTGAAGTAACATGCAATTGTCAATAACCTAATTTAACGTTTACAAGTGATGTTGTCTTTTATTTAAATAGTTTAATTTGTTAATCATTATTTTTTTCGTAGCATTTCTTTAAAATCTTATAAAACTGTCATTCTGTACAATTTCCACGGCTCTAAAAATAGTGCGTCACTCCTAAAAATGCCATAAACCACCCCAGGGGGGGTAAAACTACTCCTAAATTGACGTAAAATGGAAAAAACGATGAAAATGTTTTTCACTTTTTGGTTTCGATTTCAGATGAATGGGGATTGTACAATGAAGAAAAATGTTTTCCAACCCTTCAGGGGAGAAAACTACCCCTACATCGCCTTTAAATTGAACTAACGCTTAGAAAATAAGTATACTTTTTAGTTTGCTTGTAATTTTTGATAAACTTCCGTCGAAAAAAAACTAAAAAATTTTTTAGCATTTAAGTTTTTAAAAAATACATTTTAATACATTTTAATACATTTTAAAAAATTTTTAGCATTTAAGTAGGTATTTAAAAAATACTAAAAAAATTTGTAGTATTTTTTTTATCAGAAATTACAATTACAAGCAAACTAAAAAGTATACATCTCCACTTCTTTTCTAAGCGTTGTACAATTCATCTGAACTCAAATCAAAAAGTGAAAAATAAATTCCATCATGTTTCCATTTTACGTCAATTCTGGTTAACCCTCAGCATAAAATTTGTTCTTATTTTAGATGAACTACTGAACTGGCAAAATATCATTAAAATTAGCACATTCATAACATTATTTTACAGTATTATTCACATTTCGCGAAAAACGGGGTGGTTCTTGACATTTTTAGGACGCACTATTCTTAGAGCCTGATTTTCATGATCAGCGACACAAAAAACATAAAATACAAGTGGTCCCGATGAGTGCGGTATACCGAGCGTCAAACCCCGCGTTTTACATGGACGAAGGTTTAAAAAGGGCCAAAATATAATGGGGCATCCGGTATTAAAAATTTAGTTTTATACTTTCAACGAAATACATTTTGAATTGAACCTGTATTTCCAAATTCTCCTAAAAGAAGCAATTTTGGACTCCACATCTGGATTCAATTGCATCTGTTAGAGATCCAATTACCACTCTCGTGGAATTACAAATTAACGTCGTTATAGAAAAATTCATTAAATCAATGTACTTAAATACTTACCTAATTTCTGAGAGTGCAAGAAATCTCGGATTATCCAGACCAAATGACGCGGCGGTGTAATTTTATAATTACCGGCTTAAAATCGATATCCACACGAGTTGTGTACACAGCATCGCATCAATTTTGCAAACAAATTTTGCGTAGTAAATTTCGTCGTAAACTGACGCTATCAGAGACACATTGCCATTAAAAAGAAATTAACACGTTGCAATTTTGAGCAGGTCTAATTTGTGTTTCGTGCATATCAAAAAGAAGAATCGAGCACATGAAAGTTGAATAAAATCAATAAATTGCACTTCGCTGTGACCATGGGCGCACACAGGAGAATCGAAGGGTAGCGAATTTTTTGTAATATTTATGAAATACGAAATGAAATGAAATACCGCCTTGAAAAATAACAGCACCTAGGATTAATTTAGACTTAACATCTTACCCAAAAAACGATATAAATCCAGGTATTATAAGAAATAGTTTTAGGGAAATGCTTAATGAATATCAACCCGCAGGCGCAGTAGAGATTTACACGGACGGATCCGAAACACCTCAAGAGGTGGGATGTGCTTTTTCGATTCCAGAAGAATCACATATCTGGTCACTACCATCAATGGCCAACATATATACGGCTGAACTTTACAGCATATGGCAGGCACTAAGGTTCTCAAAAATGTTAAATGCTACTAGCATATTAATTATTATTAGTGATTCACTCAGCTCTCTTTAAGCAATCAATGATATGTCTTCCAAAGATCCGATGGTACAAAGAATTATATCCCTTTTAGAATGGCTGAATGAAAGATACAAGAAGATCTGTTTCATTTGGACTCCGAGTCATCTTGGTATAACCGGGAATGAAATAGCTGATAATGCAGTACGACAGGCAGCCGACTTGGAATTGGTAGACACTAATTTAGTACGACATTCAGAACTACGACTGATTTCTGAAAAAGTTACAGCAAACTTGTGGCAGGAAGAATGGCTTGGGGGTGACTGTAAACTAAGAGCTGTCAAAAAATAACCAAATGCGAACCCCCTTGCAAACTTACAAGGCGAGAAAAAGTGTTAATATAATCTACATAAAGTTCGTTTGAAATCGGAAAACGCACTATATTGCAGTTTTGATATCCTATATAGCTAGGCCCGGATATAGAGGGGGGGCACCCCCCAACTTTGAAGCCGATTTGTCAAATCGGTCACCATTCGGCACTTTCGGCATTTCGCAATTATGTATATAAAATCATAAAAAAACTCAAAACAATGAAAACTCAATTCCATAAATAAATTATTACTTTTCGAGCAACTCTCATCTTGTATTTGACTTAGATCATCCTGGCTGGCAACAGCAAGGCCAAATCTGCTTGTTCTAGCCTCTAGCTCTGAGCGCTGTATGGAGTATATGTATATCTGCCCCGTTATAATTGGAAACCTAAACAGAACACTTCGATTCATCAAAAGTCTTCAATCAGATTTACAGTTTTTTTGTATCCCAAAAATTAAATGACCATTTCGTCGCGTCAGTATAGAAAAGGACCAATCGGAATAATTTTATTTTGCAAATTATTTATTGTGGTCAAAGAAACGGTAAGAAGAAAAATACAGGCCGCTGGGACTTTTCTATTAATAAACTAGCAATTTCAAGCACTAACCAAATTAAGTAAATTTGTTAATTTGCTACCTCTGAAAGTATTTAAGAAAACCGTCTGAAAATGTATACTCGGGAGTTTTCGACGCCGCTGATTACGATTTTGAAGTGAAAATTGAAAAATACAAGACTGGCGACTGTAAAGTATAAAAACGCGATATATTTTTTAATATATTATTTAATATTTTTTTGAGGCAATTATTATTGTTTTAATTTAATATGTAATTTTTAAAATTGAAAACAATGGTCTTAAAATAGTAAATATTTAGTATACAATTTAAACTTTGTTTACGTGTATTTTACGTGGAAATTACAGAAGTAAAAAGTATTTCAATATTGTAAGAAAATAATAATTATTAAAAAATTAAGTACAATTTTTTTTCATTATTTATTTCTACACAGTTATAAAAATTGTTTACGTAAAAAATATATAAATGTATAAATTTAATTAAACACTATTCTGTAAAATATTTTTTTTCAATTTCATTTGAGTTGTTTATAAATGAAAATATTGCTCCTCTTGTTCTTCATCTTTATTTCTTTCTTCTTCTTGAACACTGTCGATTTCGTTATCGTAAAATGACGTATTCAACATATTATTGAGATAAATCTCATCTCCTCGTATTGAAAAGTTTCGTACTAATATTAAGGAGGTACTACCGTATGTACATCCTGGAATCAAGAAAGCGCGATGTATTTAAAATTTGTGTGCCCTTTGAACTAATTAACAGTAAAATTAATTCAGTAATGGGTACTTAAATTAAATCTATTTAAAATGTTTTTACCAAAAAAATGTTGAGTGATTTACCCGAATATTTTAAAAAACGGTTACATTATTTAAATAAACTAAGGTTAACTCTCAACTGGGATGAAGGAGAGTTACTCATAAATCGTATATTTAGGTGCAAAATGGCATTCTAAACACTTTTATTCTTGTAATTTTTCTCAACAATGTTTTAAGCCAGAAAATCTCATTTTTATTTTTTTTTTTGGGGCAGCCATCTTGAATTTTCCAATTTCCAAAATTGTAATCAGCGACCTCAAAATCCCCTGAGTATATATTTTCAGTCGGTTTTCTCAAATAGTTTCCGAGATAGCAAATTAACAAATTTAATTATTTTGTTTAGTGTTTATAATTGTTTGTTTATTAATAACAAAATGAAAACGTCCCAGTGCCTGCGTTTTCTTTTTAGCAATGTTCCTTAGACTTCAATAAACAAAAACGCTAACCTAGTTCACTACACACGTCGTACTCATAACATCCTTCTTCCCATCCCATCATGAGGTCAGACAAAGAATTCTATCTTATATAACAGCAAAACAATATTCAGTTATCTTCCTATAAATTTGAGGCGAATTATAAACAAAATTGAATTTAGAAAAGAAGTAAAGAAATTGTTGCTTAGTAATGCTTACTATTCAGTCGATGAATTCTTTCAGGACACATTTGATTGACTTTATTTGATTTTATTGTTTGTTCCTTTAGACTAAGTCCCTATTTCATACAAAAATAAATGTTTATTTTGTGTCCTTATGTTTGTATTTTATACTAGGATGTTTCTATATATAGATTAAGGTCTGGCTTTTTCAATAAAAATCTTTTGTATTTTTTAGACAATAGAGCATATTTGATTTGATTTGATTCAATTTGCAAAAAGTATTAGGCCGATTAATCCTTTGCTAGAAAACTTCTCAGAAAATATCTATCTTGACGCGACTAATCGTATATAAAGAAAAAAAAGGAGCAAAGGGGAAGAAGTCATTCGGCATTATAACAACTTCGCATTATTTTTAATCGCATATGACCAGCTTGATTGTGGAAGAAGAGAACATTTTCCTTTTTTCTTTTTAGAGTATTTTTGAATAAAATCGTGTGACTTAAAAATTTATTATGAGAAAAGTGGAACTGACAATTTCCGAGCGTAGCACTGGAAAAACATACCATTCAATTCTTAGGACAATGTGGCCATTTAATTTTAAAAATATTTATTAAGCAATAGTAAAAAATCAGCTGGTTAGTAATCATTTTTTGAGACCTCGTCATTTTGACATGTTAGGAGTGGGGGACGCTTCGGTCAAACCATCGGTTTTGTAGGACAAACGTTTTTTCATGTTTTTTATCAAATTATCTAAAGATTTAACTAAAAAACTAGTTGTTCGTAATAAAATTTGAACAATCACCCAAGCGCAGTTTATATAGCTACCACTACCGAGAATTTTCGCAGAGAGAAAAATTGGGCGTCTCGTCAAAACGAAGCTACTCACGAAAATTCAGCCTGTTAGTAATCATTAAGAAAGGGGCGCTGTACTGTGGACTATACTCTCATTATAACGCACCTTTGACCAATCAGGAACTAGCAATTTTCAAAACCAACGAACGAGTTCTTATTTTTTCAACTTTAAACGATTTAAACAATTAAGTCGAGGATAAAGTATAGTATTCTGCTCGCGTATAATAGCTATTACACGCTCGGATTATTTACGACACTCGCCTCTCCACTGCAAAATAGGGAAGACTTAAAAATGAGAGTTAGGTTAGCAATAAATTAGTTTACTGAATTACAGTTAGAAAATGTGCAAGAATTCGACGCTACAGGGAAAATAATGGCCAGCATTTGGAGATTCTTCGAAAACAATTTTATTAAAAACAAGAAATATCAGACATAACAATGAATTGTATTGGGTAAAAGTGAAAGATGAATAAATATTTTACAAATGGGTCAAATTTAAAATTAGTGTTTCTATCTTAGTTTTTATGATTTCGGGGATTTAGTCTAGAGAATTTTATTTAATATAAAAATTCTACAAAGTCTCTTCGGCTACTGATTAGAACAAAACAAATATGAAACACAAAATTGTGTACCAGTGTTATTTTGATATCGCAGCACATTAAGCATTAATTACGGCCACATTTCATTCCATAGCCAACTTGACTTAGTGCAATAAAATGATTTTCAGCAGCCATTTCAAAAACGAATGTCATCTTGGTATACATAGTTGAAAAGAGAAATTTAAGTAGAATCAAATAAAAAAATATATATACAGGATGCCATTTAAAATAACGCAGTAGATGTAACTTTCGGTGAAACCGGAAGAGGAAAAAATTTCTTGTTTGTACCACAAAAAGGACAATCACGCATTATATAAGTCTACCAAATTTCAAAATAATATCTTTTTAAATAAACATGCTACGGGGTGTTACGTATCTCCTGTGTCACCCGATATACCGTGCGTGTAATTTCCCATTAGGCATGTACATCCACGTAGCGCAATAGATATGACAACATTGTTGCCGGAAATTCCTCCGTCGAACGGAGCATTCCAGCCTGTTATTTCATTTTAGCCAGCTGGCACGCGCGATGTTGTAATTTTACTCCCGATGCCTAGCGTTCGGCTACACACACGGTATATTATTCGGTTGCTGTACGTAAGTGTCTTAATGAAAATTTCTCAAACATGTGGATTAGACGGAATAGCCTTTCTATTTTTCTTCCTCATTTAGTATCTGATGTTGATGTTACTAAATGAACAATAAAAAAGAAAAGTTATTCTGTTCAATCCTGTTTGAAAAATTTTCATTAAGGCACCTACGTACAGCAACCGAATAATGTATAAAAGCACTATTTATTTAAAGAATAACTTTTCTTCTTTCTTCTTCATTTAGTATCTAGTTTCTCAGGTCGAATGACTACTTTACCTTTTTTAGTAAACCTAACCTACTTTTCTACAGGGCCAGTCGAAAAGTGAGAAATTTGTTTGGTTATTAAATAAAAAATATTTTGTATATAGATATTTAAGACAACTGCGAATCGAATACGCTATTCTATTTGCCGATAAAAAATTTCCTAATAGTCGATTTCGAAATTTCGACCCATTTAGAGGAACTTAGTAGGCCTTGAAAATATGAAAATTACACATATTTCAAAACAGTCAAATAGAGCACTATACCTCAAAAAAAAAAATTAATCGGGCAACGCGTTCCAAAATGCTGTAAATAGCACACACTGTTTTTAAAAATATAAATAAAAACACTCCGGTATAGTTACCTTCCCGGCTTAGGCATTTATAAAGCACGAAGAAATTCTTATTTTTTCACCCCCTAGTCTCTTGTGATTGTGAGCAGAAATCCTTTACCTCTACAAAATGTCGCTATAAATATCGATAATGCTCCTATTATAGACCGAGAACATACATTTAAATATCTGGGTACCTTATTAAATGATGAATGGGATCCGCAGTATGAAATAAAATGCCGCATACAGCAAGAGAGACAGGCATTAATTAATATGCAATCAAAGTTTGTCCTTTTCGATCCGGTATGGAATGGTTAAGTGCTATGTGTGGTCTATTTTACTCTATGGAATGGAAACCTGGACACTTAAAGTCACATCAGTTAATAGATTGGAAGCCTTTGAAATGTGGATACTGAAAAGAATGCTTCGCATATCTTGGGTAGAAAGAATTCGTAACGAAGACGTACTTCAAAGAGCGAATGTGGAGAGACAGCTCTTTAATTTGATTAAAAAACGCAAGATAAACTACCTAGGACACATTTTAAGAGGTCCGAAATACAGAATTCCACAACTAATTCTACAAGGAAAAATTGAAGGCAAGAGAGGAATAGGGCGTAAACAAATGTCCTGGTTACGGAACATTAAACAATGGACTGGTATAACCAACACCGGCGAACTATGTCACGCAGCCAAAGAAAGAACTCTAACTCTGAGATAGTCACCTACGCATAATTGAATGGTATTCGAAGATGAAGAAGTCTCTTAGGTGGATGACTCACCTTCTTTTGTAAAGTATACGTTATCACCTACACCACTGCATAGTTTTAGCCACCCATGTAATAATACGTTATTATACCAACATTTTTATTTTAATTTCTGTACTATTTCCCAAATATTTATTAAGATTGGTGCTGTGGTTTTGGGATTTTACCACCTAAAATTGTAGTAGAAATAACAATAATTCAGCAGGCTCGTTTCCGTTCAGTCCAAATAATCCAGTCAAATGGTGCACAAAAAGGGTTCGAAGTCGAAAGTTCTGGTGTAGTTGTTTCCAGTGGTTTATTTTATGTTTTTGGGTGCTGAACACGAATCTGAAGTCGTCCAATAAAACTTTTCCCCGCAATTATGAGAAATCATCAAAAAAACACCAAAGGTAATGTTTTTTAGTGGTTCTTCAGCTTATAACTTGCAAAGCAAGCTATTTGCACAAAAGGTGGTTCTGTAGTAAAATAAAGAGGAGAAAATTACCTACAATTTATGTCTTTAACATTTTTTTGTACATCGTATGGTTTCCTCGCAAAAGAGTGTTGAAATATCGGGGAAATCAGTAATATTTGGAAAATAGCAAAAAAAATAAATTGCAATTTTCTCTTCAAGTGAATTATTTCATCTGCAGTTCCTTTCCTTTCAACGTGTTTACCTGACAAATTATAGAAGAAGCCCTTCTTTGTGTTCTTTGTGACCTCGAACTATCCTTTGCTAAATCACAGGGGTGGGGGGGATCTTCATGCGTAAACGCCTAACGGCTCTCAGTTCCCCAGTTCGTTCACTGCCGCGGTCGAGTCAAATTATCTCTCTGCAACGGTCATAGATGGAGAATACTGGCTGCAGAGGGTCGTGTGGACCAATCATTTTCATCGATTTGTAAAAGTTATGTTACATTTAGTAAGTCCAAGTACAAGGACAGTATTGTAGTCATCTTCGTTGGATACCCTTAAGACGGTAGTAAATATGCTGAGCGAGCAAGAAGATCACGCAAACATATGTCAGTAGATGTCATATTCGATGAAACAATTATCCAGACAGTGCCACAAGCAAAATTCCTAGGCAATATGAAAAACAAAACCGTCTCATCTCAATGTTGAAGTGCAACTTTGCAACAGCTGGCATTCACACAAAGCAGGCACACGGGGATGCGGATACACTTATTATAACCACAGCAATGGATCTCGCACAACAGCATATCTCTGTAGTTATTGTGGGTGAAGATGTAGATTTACTGATGATCATGATTGATCGCTGTCGGGGTGTACATTCAAATTTATACTTTCTAGTTTCACAACTAATTTTTTCTCCTGACTGCCAACCAAACCAATCCATCAGTGACAACATATTATTTCTGCATGCCATGGGAGGATGTGACATAATTTCAGCCTCATTCAAAGTAGGAAAGATGAGGTTTCTACAAAACCTCAACAAAAACCCTGCTCGAACCAAGAAATTTTAAAAGATCCTACGGTACATGTTGACGCTGTTACTAATGCTGGCCTTATCTTTTTCACTGCATTGTACAAATTGACTGACAAGGAAGGCACGTCCTTGAACAAATTGAGGTATAAATGCTACCTTGCATACAGACCAACAGCCCATTTGGCGTCCCTACCTCCTACCGAGGCTGCAGCACAGCAACATTCGTTGAGAGTATACTTTCAAGTACAACAATGTCTTGGAAACGAAAAAGATCCTGAGCAATGGGGTTGGAAGAAAACGAAAGGTGGTCTGCAGCCAGTACCAACGCTAGAGCTACCAGCACCAGAAGCAGTTTTAAAACGTATTTCTTGCAAATGCATGAACATCTCTCCACCAACTATGGATGCAAGAAAGCAGGTCTCAACTGTTCCAATATGTGCCTGAACTGCGATAACATCTGCAATAACATGCCCGTTGAAGAAATTTAAGAAGAAGCAGAGGATGACCCGGAGTTCCCTGAATTACTTGAAGGTAACTATGCTTAAATAATTCTATCTCACCTTTATTTCTTCACTGACTATTTATTTATGTGTTCAAAATATGTTTCTTAATAGTTAGCTTTCATATCTATTCAATAAATTCTACAAGTATTTGGAATTAAGTCACTGATTATTTGTTTTAGGCGTAGAAGAACTGGAAAGCTGCCGTAAAGAAATTATGGAACCAGTGTCTAAGAGGGCTTGTATTAGTACTTAAATACATATAAATTGTACAGAAATTCGCTTCTTTCATTAGCATATAGAATAATGTTTACCTACATGAAATAAAAAATATATATTAATAGTGCTATTTTCTAAAAATTACTTATTTCCCCGATATTTCAACACTCTTTTGTGTGGAAACCGTACGACGTACGCGATTTTCTAGAAAATGGCGGAGGATCCGGTGATATTCATATATTACACAGACACACACACAAAAAAAGGTGTGTTTCTGGAAATCCACTGAGCAACCATGTATTTCAACATGTTGAATAAGAATCAGATATCTATTTAGCTCCGTTACCCACCAATTTTTAGTAAGTCGCGATAATAACCTAAATTATGAGTTCTCTTTAGGTTATAGTCGCGATTTACAAGAAAATGGTGGCCAATGGAGCTAAACAGACACCCGATTCGTGTTCAGCACGTCGAAATACATATGAGTTGCCCAATGGAATACCAGAAAAAGACCACTTTTTTATTTTGTGAGCCTGTGTAATTTATGTCTCTTTGAGAATGGCTAATAAGTCAAATACAGATCCAATCGATTCAATCATTATTTTCTCAAGTACGTTATTAGTTGTGAGAAGAAATATTTAAATTGATACATTGTACATAATGAATACGTACGTAAGTATGATATCAACGGTCAAGAAAATAAAAACATCTATACGTAAGTACATGTGTGTATGTCTCTAATACAGTAAAACCATTTTAAAATTGTTGTGTACGTAGAAATCTATATGAATACAGTACTAACATATTACTTGTCAGTGAACTCTGCTCGTATTTCAGAACTATTCCTATAAACTAGATCGCAGTAGTTGTGTTGACAAGCCATACTTTTTAAACGACGTGAACTGGAAGCATATGCAAACTATAAACACGAAACACAAGGCATATTTGTTTAGCTCCCTGAAAAACAAACTGCAAATACTGAATTCAATTTGTTCTGTCATATTGCTTTGGTGCACTTTAAAGGCTTGCGTACATAAAGAAGGACAAATTGGTAGCAAAATTTGATGGGAATATGAAATATACGAGTTCTCAGTTTATTATTAATAAAA
Organism: Rutpela maculata; assembly: GCA_936432065.2. Classification (NCBI taxonomy): domain Eukaryota; kingdom Metazoa; phylum Arthropoda; class Insecta; order Coleoptera; family Cerambycidae; genus Rutpela; species Rutpela maculata. Next base: position 57,286,621 of record OW386287.2, on the reverse strand, counting down.
TGTGAACACTTGAAACCCTGAAACAGACAGAAGCACCTAAAATTTCCTTTCGACCTAGCCACTTGTAAGAGTTCCCTAAAAGAACGTATTAGTAGAGTCAAACTAAGCATAAATAAAGTCGAATGAGGAATTGACTTGCTTCAACATTTTATTGTCTTAAATTGTTTTAAGTGTGACAAGTGTAATGAGAAGTTTTGGATTAAGTCTTCATATAATATTTAAAAAATTTATATTGTAGAACTGGAAGTTTCTGCCATTCTCTGTAATATCTACGGTCCTAGTAATCACATCGAAAAATAGGCCAGGCAACATAGGCCAAAAAAGGTGGTGTAGACGAAATAATTGTCGGAAAGCTGGGAATCGTTTTAATCTCTTTATTTGCATGTAAAAGGAGTTTTTTGAAGTTTGCACCAATTTTCGGGTTGTACTGTATAAGGAGTGTCCCAAAAACCTCTATATTTTCTGACTATTTTCAATTTTTCACTAATAACTCCTAAAGGATGCACTTCTAAAAAAATTTTACTCTTTTATAAAGTAAAGTACACAAAATTCTACATCCAATGAGCACCACAATTAAGTCAAGTGGTATGGACGATATGCATGTTCAAAGAAACAACCGTTTTTTAATTTTTAAAGGAAAAATCATATATTGGACTTTTAAACCTTATTTCCATTACGTAATAGTTATTTGCGTAACCTGTTATGAAAAAAGTAATTTTACATGACGAATGTAATATTTTTCAAAACGAGCGAGCGAAAAGAGCGAGTTTTGCAAATTACATTGGCTCCATACCCACCATCTTTATTTAATGAAGAAGGAATGATGAGGAAATCACGTGAATCTATTTTCTATGATTTGTTTGATCCAGTGGATACTCCGATAAACATCGACAGTGCTCTCTATGTGAATGACGGTGGATTCCTACTTCATCGAGTGCCGTGGGAGTTGAAAGAAAGGTTCTCTTCAGTTCTCAACAATTACGTAGATTATGTCAAAAAATACTTTGGGATGCGATCAATCATAGTATTTGATGGCTATCCAGACGACCCTACAAAGAAAAGTACAAAATCTGCATAGCGCCTTAGAAGGAACAAGTTTATTGCAGCCAACGTTGAATTTGACGAAACAATGTTTTTGAAAATTTCAAAAGATAAATTTCTCTCGAATGAAGAGCACAAAAAACGATTCATCTCAATGCTGATTCAGAAATTTTCAGATGAAAACATCGCTGTCGAACAATCTGCAGAGGATGCCGACACAACCATTGTAAGAAGGGCTACAGAAAATTCTACACACTCCGAATGTGTGATTGTGGCAGGAGAAAATATAGATTTTTTAGTACTTATTACTACGTCAGCTCCTAATAGTGATCGGTTGTTTGTCATGAAGCCTGGAAAAGGAAAGTCAGAGACTGTTTTCTATTCCCCGACACACTTTAAAAAAAATGTCAAATAAAGTGAAGGAAAATATATTATTCCTTCACGCGTTCAGCGGATGCGATTCAACATCGGCCGTTTTCAGACAGGGGAAGATGAAATTTGTAAAGCTACTCGACAAAGATGCGGAGGTACAAAGGACGGACGAGATATTCAAAAACCTTGACGCGACTACAGATGAAATTGGTGCTGCTGGCGAAAAAGTAATTGCTGCTTTGTTTGCAGGATCGCTTCTTCAATCTTGTTCTCTGAATGAAACACGCTTTAAACTGTTCACCAAATCCTTAGTACAGAATAATTTGTGGAAGGGTCATTTTATAGACCCAGTTCACTCTGGTTGGAAGGTCACTAAGCATGGGCTACTCCCAGTGCCATCAACAGCCGAACAAGCCCCGCAGGAACTACTCAATAACACTGCGTGCAAATGCTTAAAGGGGTGCCGAAATGCTTGTGGTTGCAGGAAGCAAGGAATGAAATGTTCTCCAATATGCTATAATTGCAGAGGTGCGTCCTGTACCAGTACACCAGATGAAATTGATGACGAACCAAACTTCAATGACGACGAAGTAATACTACCTGACGATGATGACGAATTAGAAGACCTGGATGATGAGGACCATAAATTGGACCAATTGCTTCACTCAGCTTCTACCTCCAAACGCAGCAACCTTAATTGATTTTGTATTTACATAATTTTGTATACTTTTTTTGTTAATTATCCACACATCAAAATTTACTATCAAAGCATTTTGTACTTTCAGTCGATTTTTAACGTTTTAATTACATATTTATAATCACAATGTGCGCTTTTATTTTGAAATCAAGGAATTCACCACCAAGTATTGACCACGATAAGTATTGACCAGTTAACTTTGATACACGATATAATATTATAGAATATTCACATATTACATTATATATTTCATATATTATTACATTTTACGTTGCGAAAAAATGTAAAACATACATTTTTTCCTTAAATGAAGACTATCGTCGTTTTTTGCCTTCGCATATCTTCTTAACGACTTTTCACATTTTAAAGTATATAGTACTCATTCGACGTAGAATTTTACGTACTTTAATTTATAAGAGAATAAACAAATGCATAATTTAGGAGTTATTGGTAAAAAACTGAAAAAAGTCCTAAAATACCGAGGTTTTTGGGACGCCCGTCATACAGCACTATCAGAAATTTGGAGCAAACTTTAAAAAACCCTTTTTACGCGCAAATGAAAAGATCAAAACCATCTCCAGCTTTCCGACAATTAATTCGCCTACAAACCCTATGTTGCCTGGCCTAAAATGAAAATACCAAATTATTCGCAATAAAATTTCGAACAAAACTAGATCTACAAATAAACTTGCTGATAATTTCTTAATTTGTAAAAAAAAAATAAAATGCTTTTTTAGGTAATTTAAGAGATATAATGCATAAATCCTGTTAGGCAAGTAAAAGATCCCTACTCTTCTTACGAGAAGAGGTTCGGCAAAATTTCCAGGTTGGGGTAGCCCGTCTCCTGGCGTCGGTGATAGGCCCTGGAAGAGGAAATAGGCCGACGTTAAATAAATAGATAAAAAAAATCCCAACGAAAGTAGGTCAAATCATGCCTTTTATTGAACTAAACATTCCTGCAAAATTTTAGTGCAAAATATTTATCTAAACCGCTAAAAATTAAAAGGGATTTCAAAAAAATCAATCGCTTATTTAAGCGCATCGACTCGTAGGAACGCAGTTTTTAAAATGTTGGTTTATATTTATATACAGGGTGTCCCGCTTAAAACTCCCGATGCCATTTTCTCGATAAATAAAAGAGATATTTGAATTCTGCAAAAGGTTTTGAGTAAAAACTATCATTTTACAAATTGAGATGGCGTTGCGACGCAAAGAAATTATTTGATCCTGGGAATGTTGAAATGAGATGCAAGTGATGGGACATTACATTCTGAGCAACTTTTATGATACGAACAATTTTCGAAAAATCACTGGTTCTCGAGATATTTGAACTTCAATATAATTTTTTTTTAGTTATAAAAATCGTCATAACTTTTTAAAAATATATTTTAGGCGATAAGTCCTTTGCGACATTTTTCATAGTGAATCAGGCTGATTTAGATGGTAATGATATTTATTTCAAGATACAAAATAACTTTTTCAAATAAAACAAAGGTGAAGCTACAACTGCTATTTGGAAATTAAAGATTTTGACATTTCTGTTTATTGTGTATTGTCTAATTTTTGAGTCATGTTTATGTTGTATGTTCGACTAAATTTTACACTGTAAATTGTAGACGTACAAAAAAAAAATGCGATTTTTGTTACTTGAAAAATTACATTGAAGTTCAAATATCTCGAAAAACAGTGATTTTTCGAAAATTGATCATATTAAAAAAGTTGCTTATAATTTTTTCTCTGTTTTTTATTGGGATGCTCTGCCACATATATTTTCTTCTATATAATGTCCGTGAAATCTACAAAATACTACAATTATCTAGTATTTTACTGGAAAATAACCTCTACGCCTGTGACTTTTACGTCAAAGGAGCAGTTAGAGGGTGTTTTTTTGACAAATAATGAATAAGAACAAAATATAAAAATAACGTATTTTGCTGACGTTTCGGAAACCGAATCTATTTCCTTTCTCAAAGCATATAAGTATTATAAGTATTGTATCCTGCTCCTTTGACGTAAAAGTCACAGGCGTAGAGGTTATTTTCCAGTAAAATACCGGATAATTGTAGTATTTTGTAGATTTCACGGACATAGAGAGAGCATCCCAAAAAGAAAGAGAGAAAAAATAAGAAAATGCCACAACCAACATTTAGACAATATTTGTTTATAATATAATTCTCCATCTCATGCACCTCATTTCATCGTTCCTAGGATCGAACAATTTCTTTGCATCGCAACGTCTTCTATACCTCCATGTGTAAAATAACCATTTCTACTCAAAACTGAAGTCATTTATATATTCTAGTGGATACCTTCTACAGAATTCAAACATCGCTTTTGGTTATCGAGAAAATATGTACTGAGTTTTAAGTGGGACACCCTGTATCAATGGCATTAAGAAAAAAAAAATTTCTTCATTTAAATTATATAAATAAATGAAAAAAACCTTCATTTTGTTAAAAAAACAATGCTCTAACTTGCATTTAGAGCCGAGACACGTTAGTTTTTTCATTTCGGGCGCTTATAAATAAACAAATTGATATTTCTCTTTGAAAATTCGACTGGTTTTTCAATGCTTATATTTTCATCTCAACTGATTGAAAACAATCCAAAACTACAATTACAAATAGATAGTGCATAGAAGTCTGGAAGTCGACCTTCAGCGATTACGTTGAAGATTCAAAAGTCATCAGATAAGTACTATTAATTATATTGTAATTTTACAAAGTTTCTATAAACAAAAACTAAACAAATTAGCAAACAAAATTTAAACAAATTATATTATGATATATTAAATAAGAGAATGAAAATTTAACAAAAAAAGTGATATAATGAAAATTGAGAGAGATATTGCATCAGTTACTTATTTTGCCTAGTTGCAAAATTCGAAGAGTGGAGGTAGGAAACTTTTCATTACAAGCGTGTGGTATATTCTCTAAGCCGCTTTACTCGATATAATTTTAAAAATTGTAATTTTGAATCGTTTTCAATCAGCAATGGCAAAAATATAAGCTTTGGAGAACAACCATTCCAAATTTTAAGATATATTAACTTAGACCGAAAATTTTTAAAATTGAAAACTGAATTAATATATGTGCAGAGATTAGTGGATGTGCAGAAGTAATTTTCAAAAAAATACAGCGTGCGTTATTTTTACTTTCCAAAAAACAATGTGTGTGATAATCGAAACAAGTATTGTAGAAAATCAAAAATTAACATTGCTATTGCAAGAATTTATTCTCATTTCGTAGAGGAGGATTATTTACTGCAGCACACGTTAATTAATTATTGTCTCAAAAAAGCAATTACGAAAGTTATCCAAAAAAATCTGGAGCCTACATTTTTGATTGTACAAAAAAACTTCATATACATTTTTAATATGAAATTTCCCGTACTTGGAATGGCGTAATTAGTTTTTGAAAGAAAAAAATATTTTAAGATATATTTGACAAAAACTGGTATTTTGTAACTGATTTGTTTAATAACAAATTACGCTCAAGGACTATTGTTGGTAACTTTTAGTATGTTGTTCCTGACATGTTCAGGAGAATTTGAAAATCTCTATTGACTCCACTATATTACATACTTAGATTTTCCTAGACTTTTAGTGTGTTATTTATTTTTATTTTTTAAAACTAACATCATAATCTTTTTCAGCATGAAATTTTCTGTAAATTAATACCACACACGATTTTTTATGATATTTTAAAATGTTTTCAAGATGTCTGCAAAAAACGTATTTTGCACACTCAGATTTTTCTAGACTTGTAGTATGTCAAAAAGATACCAACAACGAAGTAAAAAATTCAAACCCCGTCTTTGTGGGAATTAGTTCCACCCAAAAACTTATATCTACTCTACTAGTAATGTTATGTGAAATTTTGGTTTGTTAAGAATTTATTGGTCGGGACTGAATTTAGAGACAAAAATGGACAAGGAACAAAAAAGGTACAAAGAAATAGAGGGAATAGAGAGGGGTTGGTTGTAGGTTTTGGTGAAGATTAAAGGTGAGGAGAGGAGAAGTTGTCGTAGAGGAAAGTGTGGTTAGAGAGATTGCCGAAAGATAGGCAACGCCTGGTATGGTAGGGGGTGTCGGATATCGAAAAGTATCGCATTATGCTGCCTGATTCGTGTTATGTTGCAGGTTAGCGGACTGTCGCCCAGTTTGAATTTTTAGGAGATTTCTTGGACGTAGTCCGCTAGTTGCCCTATGTCGTAGCAATGATTATATAGATCTCTGAGGAAGGTGTATCTGTCCACTGGACCATTGCACATTACTACAAAAATTGAGTGTCTGCAATATATATCTTTCGAGAATCATATTTCAACGCATTAGATATATTATTATAAAATATATATTAATAAAATGTATAAACAAAAAAAATATATTATAGAGATAACATTTCGCAAGATTTCTATTTAAGTACAAGCGACAAAAATTAAGAAAATATTTTTTTCTAAATTAACAACGCTTTGTAAAAAAATCCATTTAATTTAAAGTAGGCACTATCAATAATTTAATTATCACTGCATGTAATCCCGTCATATTAGCATGTTATTTTTCAACTTAATTTGAGTATTTATTCTTTGTCTATCTGCCACTATATTATTTTCCAATTCTGTTTTAAACTCGTTTTTTACTAGAGATTGTATATGTTTAGTAGGGCGGTCCTTATCTTTCGACTTTATGTTTTTTTGCGGGCCACCCCCTAGATTGGTTTCAATACTTAAAAAAATGTTCTGTGCAAAATCTGAACTCAATCGGATGACGAGAAAACGTGCCACCCAACCCTTGATTCTGGGAGATTCAAATAAATTCTAATAAATTTCGATATTTATTTTTTCAAAGCTTGCTACTGACAATTGAGTTAGTAGTGACTGAAAATAAATAATATACATACTTAAAATCACTTTATTTATGAAGTCGTTAATTTGAGTATAGTTTTTGGGATAAGGTCTCCTTTTCAAAATCGGGAAATCGTGTTCTATAATCTTTTACAACTTGCAAGACGAATTGTTTTTGTTCCTCATCTTTTGTTATTACATTATTGTAATCTGTCATTAACTTAACACCCCGCTCTGCTGTATCATTAACAACTTTGATTTTTTTAACAATATCCAACCCTTTGTTAAAACTATCGTTTTTAGACCAAGTTGAAGGGTGCGTTTCAAGAAAGTCATCATTTATGTGAAATCGTTTGAAAAACTTTCGGGTTTCGATAGTAACAAAATTTTCAATAAATGTGTTCTCCACAAACTTTGGAATTTCATTTTCGCCTATCTCTATTCGCTTGATACTTTTACTATATGATGATTCTTCTTCTATGTCTAATGGCTTTTCTTCCGCATCCGATGATTCTTCTTCCACATCCAATGTTTCTTCTTCCAGATCCTCTTTCTCACCTAGGGCTTCAACCATTTTCACTTTGGATTCCTCTGACAATTTTGAATCGAAGAGTGCGAAGGCAACTGCTTCTGGACAACTCCAAAAATTCTCTATAATCTTCTCGAGGCTGCTTTTCCGGATTTTCCAGAGCAGATATCACAAATGTGACTACCTCTTTTGTATCATATAAAAATGGAAGAACATATCCGTCTTCAAATCCGAACTTAAAATAATGTTTGTTAATCTTAGCCCAATACTGTTGAAAGCGTTTAAAGAAAATTCTCGGCCTTAAAAATTTGACTGACTGACTGAAATAAGTTTTGTTTTACTCAAAAAAAGAAATATTAAAGATCTTTGATACCGATCCAAATTTGGTTGAAATTGGGTGACCAATAATTAAGTTACAAAGGTGTTTCCACTTGAGATGGGTCACACTGTATACTATTAATTTTGGTACTTACTTGCTTCTTCAAGTTCTCGTATCTTGCGTTCTCTTCTTTCTGAAGCTTCGCGTGATCGTTTTTCAGGTCTTCTTTCTCTGCCTTCTAATTCATAATCTATACCGTACATAAATCCTGGTCGACCTTTTTCCCGTTGTTGAACTAAAAATTGCCTATCTTCCTAGATAGTCATCGTCTCAAGCGCGTTTTCGTGGGCTATGTCGAAGAAGTCATCAAACTTTGCTACAAAATTTGCCTCTTTCTGTTTTTGAAAGTTCGTCTGCTTCTTACACCTTTATTGAAGCGTCCTCCATTCTTCATATAAAGATACAAGCTTATCAATACAATGGTTTTGTTTTCTAGTGGGAATTCTTGCCTTTTCCCAGAAAATCATAACTTCTTGTATTACAAGTCTGGCTTCAGCTTCAAGTCTCTTAAGTTAAAAAAAGTACACTCAAAACTTGTTTATTAGAAGGCAGTTTACTTCCAGTAATCTCGTTTGAAATATTACCGAGCAAATAAACACTATCACGACCACGCAAATTAATTTGACGGAACACTGTGCTGCGTGCTGCTATCTTCACTGATAATGAGGTACTGAAATGCTTTGACGCACTTATTGCCATACAGGTCGGCTAAAATTACAGTGAGGATTAAGGTTTATGCCGTTCAGGTAGAAACTCAACCCTACTGCAGAGACAAAATTCGAGGAAATAGATCTTAAAACTAGGGCCTTGCGGGCGACCACCTAGGGGTGGTGGGTGGCACGTTTTCCCCGTATCCAATTTCGCTCAAATTTCACCCACATTATTTTTTTAGCAATTGAAACCGTTGTGGGGGGTGGCCCAAACTAAATTCGAAAATATTTTTTTCCTCAAGTATAAATAAGGACCGCCCTAATGTTTAGGGAATGCATTGAAACATCTTGGACCCAAAAAACTCCAACTAACTTATCCCGTAGTGATAGTCAGTTTCGTATACGGAAGTTCCTTCCGAAAAGCTTTTTGGATATGATTCCGAAACACATTTTACAAAATGTGGTTTGGAATCTTGATTTCATCAAAGAAACGGTTAGATGAAAACAATTGACTTTTGCCTAACAGTATTTTTTGAAAAATTTCTGCGTAATTCCTAAATTTGATATGAGAAGGTTCACAATTCTGCCCTACACAATTATTCAACAAGGGCTGTGTACCTTTCTCTAACTAAAAAGTTTGTAAGTATTTTTTGAATTACTTCAATATAAATAATATACGTCTAACTTTATGTGTGATAGATTTAATATGCTCGTTCCCCTTAGGTGGGGATCTAAGGTTACACCTAGGTATTTTACACTATTTGGTTTCTGACTTTTTAATAGTTATGATTAACAGCTTTCTATCAAACCAGTTTCTAACTTTCTTTAATAGCAACTCCCGGGAGATGTCCTTGTAAAAAATTTCTATATTGTCGACGTAAGAAAATATTCAGTCACTTATGAGAAATATAAAATAAATCGAATAGAGCCTAAAACGATTCCTTGAGGCACTTCAAATTCAATTTTTCTTGGTTCTTTGTAGCTATCATTATCATAAGCTTTTTGTTGTCTATCTATTTTCTAGATAGGTATTAATTAATTTTAAAGTATTATTTCGGAAAACATAGTTTTTTTAAAGTAGTCAATTCTTACCCGTTAATACGTTTTTTAATTAGTTGGACGTCAAGTCGATGTGTTCTTATTTAAAATTATAATTGCTATATACCGAGAGATATTCAGGGTAGCTGGCTTGAAATAAAATTGAAATAGGTATTTATTATCCATTCAGTGAGATAACGATAAATTTATTTATATTAAACACAATTCTTAAATAAAGTAATTCCTCAAGAAGCGATGACTGGCGGATTTTCCTCTCGAAATGTCTTTTATGTGGTCCCAATTACTCCAAAAGTCATTCGAGATGGAATAAAATGAAGACAATATTTGTCTCATTAACTTTAAATCCTTAGTTCATAAAATGAAACCATTCTCTTTGAATTTATACATACTAGAAAAAGAAAATTCAGAGATTTACTTTTATGATACAGGCGTCAACGCTACCCAAAAATAAAGCCTAAAATCTCCTCGCTCCCTCGGAGCAATATGCAAAAACTGATTAATTCCACCGAAACCAAATGGGCCCATTTTTTATGTAATACATAACCCAATGAAACCGAGCTGTGTACAACAAAGCTTTTAGTTATAAAGCATTTTAATTGAAATTTTTATTGCTATCGGGGCTCGTAAAAGCAAAATTACATCGGGATTAGTGCCGGGATTCTATTATAAAAGTCTCTCGCCAGAATTTTAAGTTCCATCTTATCGACTTTCACAGATTAATTAAGGTCAATTTAAGTGAATTCCATTAATCTAGTAATAGTTAAAAATAAAATTTGATCAGAAAGTATATCATTTGCATGCATATAAAAAGAGTTTGTTTTCCTTCCCGATGACTTTTTTATACATTTCGGTTAAAATAGCAGGGACTCTCCTGGGGATCTATTAATGAAAAACCCGAAAAAGGACCCACACTGTCGCCCCTAAAATTCGCCATATTTAAAACGTTAGAAGCCAGAAACCACGCTGAGATTTGATTTCAGACATTTTCTAACGGCTTCTAAGCTCGAAACTGTTACTGTCTATATATCTATCTATCTATCTAATACTACCAATGCCAACGCCAACCGCCATGGATTACAGAGACCAGCATACCTAGCAATAACTAGTGCAAAAGTACTACACAATTATCTGTTCTCGAAATCCTCCTCTATTTACCCCCTCTCCCTCTCCCCCTCACTCATTTAGATACTGACCATATCGAGTCATTAGCAAATAAAAAAAAACATATTATTCACCCATGTAGCTTTATATGAAGCTCTCGTGACGTCTTCATAAAATAGAAAAGAAGTATAATGAAATACTCGACTTCGTTTACGAACACATTTTTATGAATGTGCAAAGTTAAGTATTAACTTCAACACGCAGTATCAGTTGGTACCCCGCTCCTTATAATTTGTTTTTGTCACCAGGCCCTAAAAGAGCTTCAGAAGTATATTACATCATGAATTAATTTAGAGCTGATAAAGTAGATGCCATTAAATTTAATTGCATTACATCTTTCTTATTTATATGAGAATGTTGTCAAACTTAGTTTAAAAAGTGTTTATAGTAAATAATGTTTTCCCAATTATTCTGATTCATATACAGAAATAAACATTCCTGAAAATAAATTAAGTTTTAAAAATATCTTATTTGTTTTCAAATTATTTATATGTCCTAATGTAACTGATATAAACTTAGGAAGTAAAATATTAAACAGTTTAAAATAAATCTTCTGCTTAAAGCGGGCAATTCACTAAGCCAACCTGGACCCGACTTGTGACCTCGATCAGACATGACCGATTTTTTATTTGCCACACACCACACACACGGCCCGGTTATAGCAACTGCGCTCCACAACGTATTGACCGATTTTGTAAATTATCTTCGAATTGATTACATTCCATTTGAAGAATTGTTAAATTTAGCAATATTTCTCATCGAATAGCAATATACCTTCATGAGAGATGCAGAGCAACACGTCTAGTGGTAACATTAAGATTTTTGACATTTGGCAAAAGTTCTGAAGATTTAAAATACAGTTGCGTTTTATATATCCGACCAATTATTTGGAAGAATATCTTCAAAAAACACTTTTAATAGGCCACGACCGCATCGCGATTTGTCCGTTTACCACGTACACGATAGGAGTAGGTCAGCGGGACTCGTCCGGCGGACTGGTCCGCCTTAACAAAACTTAACTTCTTTCTTAATACGATAATGCTAAAAGGAAAAGTAAAATTGCTAATTTTCATTTACAAAACGACAAGACCAGAATCTTGCAAATATTAATATTTTATGGTTTTCGGGCTTCCAATATTTTTTACAAACAACTGTCATTATTGAATAAAAATGCATAGTCATATAAGGTTAAATAAAGTAAATGGACCTTATAGCGACTATAGCGACTCACTCACTGGAAATCGAGAAGTTCCAAAAGCGAGAAGTTTCCATGGAGTCGCTAAGAAACAAAAAGGAAAACTCGATCCATAATGGAGAAGTTTCCATGGAGTCGCTAAGAAAAATAAAAAACATTCGATATAAAAATATAATATCAATATACTAAAAAATACTAATATCACATAAAACATGAACATGTATTAAAAACAAATATACAAATATATTAACTTCCATTTTAATTTTATTTATAGCGATAACGCTATAAATTTGGTGACCCCGACGTGATAATTTTATGTCCGACGTGATAATTTTATGCCCGACGTGATAATTTTATGCCCGACGTGATCATTTTATGTCCAACGTCATAAATATATGCCAGAAGTGAAAATTTTATGTCCAACGTCATAAATATATGCCAGAAGTGAAAATTTTATGTCCAACGTGATAAATATATACAAGAAGAGATTCAATATATCAACTACCGATATAAATTGACCATTTTATGAAGAGAAGAATTTTCCCGATGAATTTTGAATAGAGGTTCCAAAGTTGAATAGATGTTCCTATAATTTATGGTAATTTCCTAATTCAATCAACTGAAGTTGTACATTACAAGTACTGTCATCTGTCGGTGAGTGAGTTAAAGTACATTCCCTTTTTATCTAAGAGAGTAATCAATCAATCACAATCGATTAGTTATGCCAACACAACCTTCAGACGAGGATTTTCCTCAAACCCAATATGTCACGTCTATCAAATTACCCCCATTCTGGAAATCAAAACCAGAAATTTGGTTTACCCAGATCGAATCACAGTTTTCTGTTGCAAAAATTGTCAATGACAAGAAAAAGTTTGATCAGGTTATAGCTAATTTGCCATTAGATGTGATAGACAATATATACGATATAATATCTAATCCCCCGGAAACGGATCTCTATATAAATTTAAAGAAAGTTTTAATTTCACGTTTATCATCGAGTGAGGAAAAACGTCTGAATGATCTGTTATCAGGTTCCCAAATGGGCGATCTGAAACCTTCAGATTTCTATAGATCCATGCTGAATATGGTTGGAGGATTCAGCATGGTTAGTCAAGATTTATTGATAAAGCTATGGAAAAGACGTTTACCTCAAACAGTATATATTGCCATTACAGCTTCAGGGAAAACAGACACAAAAGAGATTCTAGATATTGCAGATCAGATCTGGGAGTCCTGTCAAAATTCAATGGTTACATCGTACTCCAAAAATCCTCTTGACTCTGAGTCAACCCCGTTATCAGATTTAACTACCACTATCAAAAATTTTTCAATCACTTTCCATGATTCAATTAATCAAGTATTACAAAAACAAGAAATTTTTAATTCTCGATTAAACTCTTTAGAATCCAGACTTTCCAATCAATCCTTCGAGCCTCAACCTTCTACTTCATGCTGCAACAATTGCAAAAGTAGAAGCAATTCACAAACTCGTACCACTAATCGCAATCGTTCACCCAGCCGTAATAATGTTTCCAATAAATTTGATCGTACAGACAATACTATTTGTTACTACCATCAACTTTATGGTGCCAATGCCTATCGTTGTGGAGGTGAATGGTGCAAATTCAGTAAGAATTGTAAAAAATCTGATAATTCTCAAAGATGACTGAAGTTTGATAATTCTATGACGTCTGATTTTGACATTTCTAACAGCAAACGTCGTCGACTTTTTATTTACGATAGATCTAACAACCTGAACTTCCTAATTGACACTGGTGCCGATTTATCTGTGGTGCCACGCAATGCTTTCACAGATTTAAAAAAGAATTTCGATACGATATTAACCGCGGCTAACGGTTCAACCATTTTTACATACGGTAAGAAATTATTAAAAGTCAATCTAAACTTACGTAGATTATTTCCTTTCGTTTTCAATATAGCAGACGTTGACATACCGATAGTCGGAGCAGATTTCTTGTCTCATTTTGGTTTAGTTGTCGATCTTAAAGGAGCTCGAATAATTGATAACAAGACTAATTTGTCAGTTAATTGTTTTATTAAAAATAGTTCTTTAGACAATTGTATATTAGATTCACTTAAATTATTTCCTTTGACAGATAAATATAACAAATTACTTTTACAATTTCCTAATTTAATTAGTTCCCCAGATTACAATTTACCTATTAAACATTCTATTGTACATCATATAGTTACTGAAGGTCATTTACCTTTTTCACGACCTCGTAGATTAGACAATCTTAAATTTAAAATAGCTCAAACAGAATTTAATAACATGGTAGAATTAGGTATCTGCAAACCATCATCTTCTCAAGTTTCCTCTCCACTCCATCTAGTGGCGAAAAAAGAGAATGACTGGAGACCTTGTGGAGATTATCGACAACTAAATACGATTACCATTCCAGACAGATATCCATTACCTCATATCCACGACTTTAGCTCTCAGTTGCACGGCTGCACTATTTTCTCCAAGATTGATTTAGTGCGAGCGTACCATCAGATACCTGTCGCTGAAAATGACGTTTATAAGACAGCTATAACAACTCCATTCGGACTGTTTGAATTTTCCCGCATGCCTTTTGGTCTACGCAATGCTGGTCAAACTTTCCAACGTTTTATGAATGAAGTACTTGTCAATTTACCTTTCGTTTTCGTCTATTTGGATGATATATTAATCGCAAGTCAATCAGATGTACAACATTTGGAACATTTGGAAAAGGTTTTCAAGAGATTAGACACATACGGAATTAACATTAAACCATCTAAATGTATCTTGGGAGTTGACAATTTAACCTTTTTAGGTCATCACATCTCTTCATCAGGTATTTTACCATCAACTGAGAGAGTCGAAGTCATTAATAATTTCCCTTTACCGACAACTCTCAAACAACTACAACGTTTCATAGGTATGGTGAATTTTTATCATCGTTTCATACCTCATTTTGCTGAAATATTACTTCCCCTATATTCTCTTTGTAACAGTTTATCTCATGATAAAATTACAAAGATAAATAGTTGGCCTGATCAATGTTTAGACGGATTTTCGAAAGCCAAAGACGCAATAAGTAATGCAGTAGTTTTAGCTCATCCTTGCAATAATGACGATACTATCTTATCTCTCTCAGTAGATTGTTCTAACCTTGCCATGGGTGCAGTTTTAGAGCAAAAAGATAATAAGGGATTTCTTGCTCCTTTAGCATTCTTTTCCCGTAAATTAACCACAGCACAAACCAATTATTCGATTTTTGACAAAGAACTTTTAGCATTATATACTGCAATTAAACATTTTAAGTTTATACTTGAAGGTCGCAAGTTTAATTGTTTTACAGATCACAAACCTTTAATCAACGCTTTATTCACAAAAGCAGAAAGATCTCCTCGTCAAATACGTCATTTAGAATACATAGCTCAATTTTCTTGTAAAATACAACATGTTAAAGGAAAACATAATGTAATAGCTGACAGCTTGTCACGTATTTACGACACTTCTTCCTTAAAACAAGATATTTTACCACTTCAACTTAAAAATTCTCCCTTCCTTAATGTTAACTTTGACCTAAAGTTGCTTAGTGAAGCTCAGGAGAAAGATTCAAATCTCAACTATTTATTGTCAGATAAATCATCACTAACTAAAACCAATTTCATTTTAAAAAAGATACAAATTCCAGATTCAAATGATTTTATTTGGTGTGATGTTTCTCGTGCAAAAGTCAGACCTTTTGTCCCACTTGTTTACAGGCGAACGATATTCGATATTTTTCACAACTTATCTCATCCTGGTATTAAAGCCACTAGACTTTTGATTTCAAATAACTATTTTTGGCCGAAAATGAACACAGATTGCAATTTATGGTCAAAATCGTGCATTAACTGTCAAGCTGTCAAAGTCAGTCGACATACGCGAAGTGCTCTCGGGAACTTCACCATTCCGAAAATCAGATTCGACCACATCCACATAGATTTGGTAGGACCATTACCTCCATCCAAAGGTAACTCTTACATTCTTACGGTGACTGAACGATTCACTAGGTGGCCGGAAGCGTACCCTCTTCGCGACATCACAGCAGAAACAGTTGCGCGTACTTTATTTCAAAACTTTGTTTGTCGATTCGGTGTTCCCTTGTCAGTAACGACTGATCAAGGAGTACAATTCGAGTCAAGATTATTTAATGAATTTGCAAAGTTTTTAGGTTTTCATAGAATACGTACAACTCCATATCACCCAGAAGGCAACTCTTTAATTGAAAGATTTCATCGCTCACTTAAAACTTCCTTGTTAGCTAGAGCCAATACATCACATTGGACAGATGAATTACCCATCATTTTATTAGCATTTAGGACAACTCCCAAGGAAGATCTGCAATGTTCACCTGCTGAACTCATATATGGTCAAACCCTTCGTTTACCTGGCGAATTTTTCGTTGAATCGTATAATTCCCCAGATATTCCTTATTTCATTGACAAATTACGCATTTATTTTAATAATTTAAAATTTGTTCCTCCAACTTCGCATGGCAATTACAAAACTTTTGTTAGTTCAGATCTTGCCTCTTGCGATTTTATTTTCGTTCGCATTGAACGTTTAAAACGTTCATTTACTCCTTTATATGAAGGACCGTTTAAAGTTTTATCTCGTTCAGATAAGTTATTTACCTTTAAGAAAGGAGCCAAAGTCATAACTGTCAATATTGATAGGGTTAAACCGGCTTTTGTATTAGTTGACGGATGTGACACTTTGCCTACCCCGATTAAAAAAGTACGTTTTGCAATCGACACGTTGATTGATTGACTATTTTCTTTTTTAACGAGGGGGTGTATATAGCGACTATAGCGACTCACTCACTGGAAATCGAGAAGTTCCAAAAGCGAGAAGTTTCCATGGAGTCGCTAAGAAACAAAAAGGAAAACTCGATCCATAATGGAGAAGTTTCCATGGAGTCGCTAAGAAAAATAAAAAACATTCGATATAAAAATATAATATCAATATACTAAAAAATACTAATATCACATAAAACATGAACATGTATTAAAAACAAATATACAAATATATTAACTTCCATTTTAATTTTATTTATAGCGATAACGCTATAGACCTCTCACTAACACTCTTAGTTTTTTACAAAATGTAAAAATTAAAACAATTTTTATCATTTGTTTTACTGAAACAGACAAATGATAGTGGTCAACTTGCTAGTCTTATACAAACTGAATCAAATGAAGTGACGGTGAGAGGTAAACTCTCATATGGTCAGATGCTACTATTCGTCGGACAAATGTCACTGACGAATAGCGACTTGCTTTTTTGCAAGTACCAAGAGCGGCGACCTCTAGCCTTAGTGGGCTATATTCACTGTTTATGAAATCGGATTTGAAGGAAACAACTACTCAGCGGGCAAATACCCCGACCTGCATTGAATTACACCTTCAAGTCGTGATCAGTAACCAACTATCATTTGTCTGTTCCTAACCAGACATAGACCGGTTTCGAACTTATTATGTTCTCCTCAGTATGCCATAGGTCATGGAACAGACAAATGATAGTGGTCAACTTGCTAGTCTTATACAAACTGAATCAAATGAAGTGACGGTGAGAGGTAAACTCTCATATGGTCAGATGCTACTATACGTCGGACAAATGTCACTGTGACATGTCTCTGTAAGATGTAGGATAATGTTTGTTCTTCGGCAAAAAGTGCATATAATAGACCTAGTTGCCCGTATAGCCCACAGAAATTAGCATTTCACCATAAAAAATTTTCTTATTTAAAATTGAAAAATCTCGATTTTAAATATTGATATATCAGATCAGAATTATTTTTTCGTAATATAACATATAAAACGTTATTTTAAAATAATTTCGAAAATATTTTCAAAATATTTGGAAATTTTCCATTGCCAAATCAAGATGTTTAGCTAACCCTGTAGAGCTGGCAAGGATCCGATAACCGAAAAGAGGGTAAAGCAGACTTTTTCATCAAAAATTACCTTTTTTACGTAGAATCAAGAATTTATTTCATAGCGCGTCAAACACAAATATCAAATAAAAATTGTCTGTGTGTATGTGTGTGTATGTATGTACGTATATGTGTATAACACAATAACTTCTGTTAGACTTAAAATTTTTATTTCAAAGGAACATATATAAAATGTCATAGTAGAATAAATCTTATTGAAATTGGGTCATATCACTGGTACAAGGTGATCTCTAGAGACGTATAAACAGTCATATTTTATATAAATTATGTTTTATTGAGGTTTAATACTTAAAAGATTATTCGTTTTTCCGTCCATCTGGATGTCACAGCGGTTTGCCTGCCAAACTATTATAGCTAGAAATACTTGCAGTTGGTTACTTTCGACTGCAACTTCTATTCATTTACTTTGCAACTGAACATAACGATATAATAGGCCCGCAATATAACCCCTTGCCTTCAAAGAATAAACCTTCTGAAATGAATTGTATAAATCAAATATTCCATAAACCATATTTTTAATGAACGATAAAATTCTAGGAATTCTAGGAATTCTGTTATACCTAAGACCACATTTACTTATTATCGTAAAAATAGAAGCAGGCCGTAACTAAATTTCATACAAATATTTTTAATATTCATTTGATCATTAGAAATTATTATTTCGAATCAATATTATTTGAATACATTTTTATATTTTTTTGCAAACATAAATAAGATCTGTAAATGTCAGGACAAAATAGGCCCAAGACACTGCCCCGTTGGAAGCATCCCCAAGACCCACGATGCGTCGTAAGTTTTTATACTGTGAGTATTAATTGTACTTTTTTATTTTTAATGTTGTTATTGTAGCTTAAATTGTTCAATAAATATTGCTGGCGTTATGTTATAACTCATTGAATGTAATTTATCTCTTTCTTTCAGGTACCCTAATTTTACATTTTCAGCACATCCTAGTCGTAGTTTTCAGAAATCCTAAAAATGTCACTAATGACCGATGACTGACACATTAATAGTCTCTACAAGATACCTTTTGTTGACGAAACGAATGTCGCATATTATGTGAAGTATGTTTATTTTCGTATTTTCTATTTTTTAGGATATTTTTAACAATGTATTTCTTACCGCAATGAACAATATTATTATCTCACCGTGTCTTGTCTTCTAAAGATATAAAAATATAATAAAATAAAGCATAAGAAAATTGTCTTATTGTTTTCAGTGCTGGTCAATATATAGGGGGAGTTCTCTCTTCTTTATTAACAAAAGAATAGAAAGGTAAATCTGTCCTCCGGAATGTATTATAATTGGAACAAACGTAGAGAATTCGGGACCCATATAAACCGGGGTTAATTTATCTGTTTGTGAAGTAAACGCAATGTTCCCAAGGGGACACTGTGGAATTCTTGAGGCCAACTAGATCTGGGAATTCAACATTTGTTGCACTAGCGATCACGTTTCTCCCAATTTATGCTTTCAGTTTGTGTATGCAAGTGAATACAATTCTAAATTGTTGTTGGTGATTTCAATTGAAATAGGCCACTTAATCCAGTTCAATGCAGCACTTAATGATGAAATAAGGTAAAAAGTAAACAAAACTGTTTACAACGATAAACTAATTCACTTATAATCACGTCAAGGAAACAAAAAAAAAAAGAGTTAGAAAACAATTCGATTTTTCTAGTATACCGAGTGGCATGAGTCAATGTACGCCCCCAATTACTTCCGGTTGAATCGTACAGCTTACAAATATCGATGATATTTCTCTTGGCTGCCGTTCCGCATTCAATCCAAATTTTAGATTAGCTTTTCATATTTTTCATTTTACCCAGCAATATAACCAATATATCCGTATCACAATATTTTATAACAACATTAGCGTCATAATCGATGTTTTGATACGGATATATTGGTTATTTTGCTGGGTAATATGAAAAATATGAAAAGCCAATCTAAAATTTGGATTGAATGCGGAACTGCAGTTAAAAGAAATATCATCGATGTTTGTAAGCTGTACGATTCATTGGGAGAATTGTTGTGTCTGGATTCCATGCTCTAACCGGCTGTGACTACAATCCAAGTTTTTACAGAAAAGGCAAGCACAGGTACAGCATATTAACAAAGAATGAAAATTACATCAAAGCATTTATAGATGTCGGCGATCCCTCATGCAACGAGGAAAATGTATTTCAAGTTTTGGAAGATTTTGTATGTCATATCTATGGTTTAACGTCTAAAAAAACCTAATGACCGTCAATAATGCTTGCTTTCAATTATTTTTAAAAAATTTCAAAGTAAAAAATGTAAATGAGACTTTATCAAGAAAAATTTGAAGAATTTCGACGCCTCTAGTTTGCCATCTTGTCAATCTGAATTACATCAACAGCTGCTTAGATGCAAATACATTACTAATATTTGGCAAAATGCTAGCAAGAAAAATCCTTCCGACCTTAATCCAGAGGAATTTGGATGGAATAATTCTAACGAGGCTACACGTTATGAATTTAAATGGTTTGACGGAGATCAATTGCCAAAGATTGTTAAAGATGTTATAATCGACCAAAATGATTCCGAAGGTACAGCATCTATTATCAACACGTTTAAGTTATTTTATCATTACTTTTTAATTTTGAATCTTTCATTATTTTTTGTGGATGAGGATGATGTGGATTGTGAAAGCGATGAAAACAGTGATTCTGAGGGCGACATCGAGTTATTCACCGATACCGAATAATAGACATTTTTCGTTTTATATTTCAAATATTTTATTTTGTTATATCTTTGCAGTAAATTATTTAATAAGCACACGCATACAAACAAGAATAATAAAAAAATATTCATCAAACATCTCGTCCTGTTCCTTTCATATGTGTATATGCCTCTGTATGTGTTGATATATATGGATTATTTGAATATTAACAATTTTATACAATTATAGTTGCATATCAGTATAATTATATAAAAGTTTTGACAAAATATACTTTACAATAATTCGGCACAATTCAGCGCGGAAAACAAAATGCAGTACATATGGTTTATTTTTGCTTGGCTGTAGAATATACATACATTTATACATAAATATATATATTCCACTTATAATTCTGCTAGTTGTACATTTAATTATTAACAATATGAAGAATAAATAAGAAAATTGGTAGAAATGCACCTCATGACGTACACCTATATAAAATAGTGAAAAAATAACGACACCGCGCGTCACATACGTTATTCAACTTTTTCAATATTTATTCTCCATTTTCACTTCTGCCAATTTACATGCAGTTTTTACATTACCTAACAAGTAAATATGCAAATTGGCAGAAGTGTACCTTGACACGTATTTTTCAGTAATTTGTTTTGAACTTTGATGACTTCTGCCGACCCTTTAGTTTCCACCTACGCTTCTGCCAATTTTCTTTATTTTTTATATTATTTACAAAAACAATGCAAATACCAATTTTCATCCTTGTACCTTGTCACGTTTTTTTCCTTCAAAATCCGAATATTTGATCCTCCACCCACGCTTTCAGACTGCAAGCTGACTTCTGCCAATCGAGCTTTCACTTAATTTAGAATAATTCTAACATTTTAGGAATAAATCACCCTTGTACCTTATCACGTTAAATTTTCGTCGCTAGCTCTTAGACTACAAGCAGGTGAGGAGAGTGAATAGCCGTGTTGTCTCTCACACAACCACGATCTAGCCCACTGCTACCGTCTCGGCAATATGCAAAAAACTCCACTAAATACAATAACCTAGCCAAGATGATTCGATTCCGGAACTCCGTTGTCGCAGCCTAACATTAATCAATTAATCAATCAAAACTAATTTATTTAAAATTGAATACAATATTTCGCCCTCCCAAGATACTCGTACCGGACCTAAATTATTGTTTCTTAGCCTAAAAAATGTTTCCTTACCAAATTAGGAGAAGATCGGTCAAGAGGTAGTTGAGATATTGCAAAAAAAAAAAGAAAAATAAATTACAATTTTGACACCCTGTATCTTTTTTCACAGCAGCAATTCACTAAAGCATGTTTGGTTATATCCTCATATTTTGGTCCAAGGAATCCACGTTTGAATTATGGCCTATTACTAATGGTCCACCATGTACAATTCAGTGTTCACTAAATTTGAATTCGGGGACCATTACTAGGCCTAAGTATTTTAACATCAATTCTTACAGTCGTTTGTACAAATAATAGATAATAAGGGACCAAGAACATTGCTTCGAGGAAGTCCAAAATTATTTATTATGAGGTCAGATAAGGTGCCCAAAATTTATGTCAATGGATAGCGATACCTAATATTTTCATATCAATTTAGAATTAGATGAATAATTTTACTTTTCAACTTTAACTAATATGTTGACTGTTTCAAAAATGAGTTTAAGATTTTTGAAAATAGTTGATAAATGGCGATTTTATCGAGAAACTGATGAAAATGGGCTTTGAGACCGAACAGGCGTATTGCTAACAGACTTATAATACCGCAAATAACGGCTAACTAAAAAAGTGCATGGGTCACAAAACGTCAGTCATGATGTTGTGAATAAGAAGAAAATTAATTTACTTTAAGATTTTCCACATTAATTTAGGATTTGCTTTTATTTCGTCAATATTTCTTTCATGAAATATTATTTTAACTTATTTTATTAGATGATATGTTATTATATATTATTACACTTTCGTTTACAAGAGCTGTATGCTGGCCACATCAGATAAATTGCAACATAATTATCATTTTTTGTCATCTTGCCTATTAACGTGTTTAACCACATTCGAGGTAACCTTAATGACCGCTTAAGTCTAGGAGATTTAAAATTTTTTCCAAATATTAAAATATTTTAAAATTTGGTGCTTAAACAAGTTAGTTAAGTAATTTAGAATTGATTATAGATAGGAAGAAAGGATCAAATTACTTCATTGTTATGTAATTCTAGAACGACGAGCATTATATCAAGATCCAAATTCGTATGCCAATTTAGCTATTTTACACTGTAGTTGCCAAGCCGGAATATACAAGTATATGTGATAAGTAATCACGATTTCAGCAAGCTTAGAAAGCGTCTAGTGTGGTAAGCTCATATCTGTGTTAACAAGTCAGGCCGCGTCCAGACCATCCAGATTGATGATATGGACGTGCTCATATTAAACCCACTTCTTCATCATTTTCAACTACCTATTTACATAAATGACTTACACAAAACTTTTCTAATGCTGGTTAGGTTTATTAACAGTTTTTCCACTTTAATTTCATATGCTAACATATTATATTTAGAGCATGTTTGTAGCATATTGTTGTATCAAGAGGATATTAATTGTTTGTAATTTTGTTAACAAACTAATGATAATAATAATACTCATTTACACATTTTTACTTCCACATCCGGTGGAAGTATAGTAACGACAAAAACATTTTAAAAAATTTTTATTGTTCAAATAGGCAGCTTAGAATGTCATAAAACGTCGAAATTTTAAGTTTGAGCGAAAAAAAAATTCTGTCGGTCTGTAACTTTTTTGTGCACACGTTTACTCTGGAACCGTTTGAGATATTGACTTGAAATTTGGTAAACATATGTACTTGATCTGGAACTAGATTATATTTTCATCTTATTCCGTCGAAGGGTTGGGGGTAAATTTGTGGTAAATAGGTAAATCAAGCAGGTAAGAATCCATAAAATTGATATTTAGTATATACAAGAGAAGCTAAGGTCTCAAAAAAAATTTTGGCATTGGCCACCCACATTACCACCCCCACCCCATTATTAAAGGGGATGAAAAAAATTGTGATTTAGTGTGTGTACAAGAACCAGAAACCTCAAAATATTTTTTACTTCATCCACCCCCACTACCACCACCTATCACCACCCCCACCCCACTACCGATGTGGGGTATCGTTTCATGGGTTTTTGGTAGAGGATTTCTAATATTATACTATTAAAGTTCCATAAACAATTATTTCCACATACAAAAATTTTCGTTGTGAGTGACTTGGATAGAAAATCTGGATGTGGAAGTAGTGATTCCTTGGGCAGCAGTTTTTAATTTGTGTATCGCGTTCATAAGCGTATTCTTTATAGGGACAGCACAAAAATGGTAAATTATTTTGACTGATCAGTTTTTGTCTTAAGTCCACCACAAGACAGCATTTCTATGCAGCTCCTTATAACAAGAAACTTTTATATTGAACTATTTTTGACGAAGAAGAGTTTCGTCTGTTTGAAGTCATCACGAATTAAAATTATAGTTCAAGTCGATTTTCTTGGTAACAGTTGATCAAGGAAAATTCTGCAAGAGATCATTTCCACTCGGCTCCTCATAAAAAGAAAGTTGCGTACACATTTTTTCCGCTTCGATGATTTGCGCATCGATCTCATTGGGAAATATTTTCATGAGACCATTTCTACTCAGCACATCATAACAAAATACCCTTATATATAAATTTGTGTGTTTCGAGAAGAGCTTTCCTGTAAGCAGTGAGTATTCAAGTGAGCAGGAAAGAAAAATTGCACTTCGAACCGACTTGGTTGGTAACGGGTGAACTGGTTACCTTTGCACGGTACAATTTCTATTCTTTATATTGAAAAACCTGTGCTTGCATAGCCAGAAGTTGTAATACAAGACGGAACATACATCTGCAAAGACGAGAGTATTAGCTAATTTGTAGCATGAGATTTTTGTGCGTGTACACATTTGTCGATAATATATTTATGACTTATGAGTGATTTTTCAGATTTCAATTAAGTTTGGTTAAGAGTACAAATCTACATATTTTGCTTCCCCACATTTCTGGATGACTTTATAGGTTTGTATAGCAATCCACACTTTTGAAAAATGAAATCCAAATATTGATAAACAGCGAGTTCGTTTTTACCAAAATGTAGAAAATTGTTTATTACTTACCGTGATATTTTAAAGTGAAACACCCATTTTTGTAAATAACTGTAAATCTAAAGAAAATAGCAAAAATAAACCTTAAACAAAAATTGTTGACCAAATTTATAACTCCAATTAGATATCATGTCCAAATATGCGATGGTCTATAACGGGGTAAATAACACAGGTACACAAAAAAAAGTCAATTTTCTGAGATTTCACATATATACTCCCGCTGATGTCAGTTTTACAAAATTATTTCAGGATATTTTGTTAACTACGAAACACAGGAGAAAACAGGCCAGAATAAATAGGGTTTAAAATATAAATTAAAGATCTTAAGTAGACAATGTATTCGATGCATTTTTGACCGATGAACACGATCCAGATATCTGTTTTGCTCCATCAAGTCAGGATTATTTGTTAACCATGAAAAACACTCTAATCAGGCCAGAATAGGGTTTAAAATATAAATTAAAGATTTTAAATAAGTAGACCATGTATTCGATGCATTTTTGACCACTGAACACGATCCCGATGTCAGTTTCAACCAATCAGGAAAATGTCTTGAGTATTTGGGAATACAGTTTTCACAGATAAGTGAAGCCAAATTGAAGGAAGGCATTTTTAATGGTCCACAAATAAGGAAAATGTTAAGAGATAAAAAATTCAGCACTACAATGTCAGGTACGGAAAAGGGAGCTTGACAGAGCTTTAAAGAAGTTGTTGATCCATTTTTAGGAAATAATAAGAGTAAAGACTACAAAGAAATAATATCCAACATGGTAGAAAAATTCGAAAAATTAGGTTGTCTAATGAATTTGAATCTACATTTCCTGCATTCTCATATAGACCAGTTTCCAGAAAATTTAGATCATTATAGTGAAGAGTATGGTGAACGTTTTCACCAAGACAGAAAGGAAATGGAGCGTAGATATCAAGGTCGATAGGATGTTAATATGATGGCAGACTACTGTTGGACATTGGAAAGGGATGTGAAAACGGAAGGAATAAAACGAAAAAGAAAACTATTACGCAGATCATTTGAAAACCAACCACAGAAAATAATAAATTAGGATAAATAAGAAGTCATGACCTGATTGGTTTAAATTGACACCGGTATTATGTTCAACGGCAAAAAATACATCGAATACATGGTCTTCTTATTTAAAATCTTTGATTTATATTTTAAACCCTATTCTGGCCTGTTTTAACCTGTCTTTCGTGGTTAACAAAAAATACTGACTTGATGGAGCAAAACTGACATCGGGGTCGTGTTCAGAGTTCAAAAATACATCGAATACATGGTCTACTTATTATACTCTTCGCAAAAACGAAGAGTATATTGTATTTGATGGGCACATTTCTAAAATCGTAAATATCGCTCGTAGAGAAAAAATTTTCATATCATTGTATTAGTGAACGAATTCTGAACAACTTTCAAAATGTCCGTCTGTCCGTCCGTCACGTTTCTTGTAAGCACGATAACTTAAGAAAGAAAAGTCCGATTGTATTGAAATTTAGGAAGTGAGTTAGTGTTAGCTAGAGGAAGAACCCTATTGGTTTTGAAGAAAATCGATCAGTAAATAAAAAAGTTATTAATTATTTAATTTAAAGAAAACATATTCTCTTAATTTTTGTCGCTTGTACTAAATTGGAAATCTTGCGAAATATTATTTCCATAATATATATATTTTTTGTTTATGAATTTTACTAGTATATATTTCATAGAAGTACGCGTTGAAATATGTATGATTGTCGAAAGATATATAAGTATCACAGACAATCAATTTTCGTAGCAAGATGTGGTGCAGCGGCTAAAGCTTTGCGTTGCAATCCAGTTGCAATGTTTTCCTGCATCATGGAAACTGGGGATTGTGATCCCCATCCTGAAGCCAAATAAGCCGCCGCTTGATCCACGCAGCTACCGATCCATTTGTTTGCTTAACATTATGGGGAAAGTGGCTGAGAGGGTTGTACTGCAGCTTCAACACAAAAAACTCGTGAAACACCGCCTACTGCCGGTGCAGCAGTTTGGTTTCAGGGAGGGGCACAGT
The DNA here is from genome assembly GCA_936432065.2 of Rutpela maculata. Lineage (NCBI taxonomy): Eukaryota > Metazoa > Arthropoda > Insecta > Coleoptera > Cerambycidae > Rutpela > Rutpela maculata. The sequence goes on along the minus strand of OW386287.2, from coordinate 57,259,767 downwards.
ACAACACTTCCTCTAGTAAAAGTGGTGCAGGATATAATTGACTCGTACAACAAGAAGCAGTGTACTGTCATGTTGCTATTAGATATTGAACGCGCCTTCGATACTGTGTGGCATAACGGGCTAGTCTAAAGCTACAATATGTTTGTGGACTGCCTGGGTATTTGGTTGCCCTCATCAAAAACTACCTTTGGGACCGGCGAGTAATGGTCCGCGTAAATAATATTCATTCAATATCATATAGAATTTCTGCGGGGGTACCTCAAGGATCCGTCCTCTGGCCTATACTCTTCAACTTCTATATATCTGATATTCCTACTCATCCTTCCACAAATCTCCTTCTATACGCCGACGATACAACTATCTACGCCAACAGCTTTTACGGACAAACTGCTACACAAAAAATACGATACCATACTTTAAAGCTACTAGACTATTACAAGCTGTGGAAGGTTATGATTAACCATTCCAAATCGGAAATCATAACCTTCACAGAAAATTCACAAACATACGGACTATTACAAAACTAAAACTTGACAATTACGATATCTCTGAAAAGAAAACAGTAAATTTATTAGGACTGACACTTGATACTCGACTTTCTTTTGTACCCCATATAACCAAGGTTATAAATAAAGCCTATGCAGCACTGAGCAAACTATATCCGCTGGTGAACAGACGCAGCCAATTAACGATAGAAAATAAAATTTGCCTTTACAAGGCAATTTTCAGACCCATTTTAACCTATGTCTGTGCGTCGTGGAATTTAATTTCCGACGCACAGTGCACCATAGCGGAGCTGCATAGGCTTACGGAGGTGCAAATGATGCGTGAACACATTGACGAAACTGCACAAAAATTCTTTACTTACAAACTCACTAACTCACAACTGACAGAAAATATTGCGAATATTAGACGACAACATAACATACAGCACACACATAAATACATTTACTAACGCCTTCCACTCTACGATATCCCTCTGACAGACTGACCATAATGCCACCCATGAAACACACACTTCCCTGAAAAACCCTCCCCCTCAAAACCACCTTTCTTACTACCCTTTCCTTCTACCCCTCTTGGCTCCTCGCAGAAATCTATACCATCTAAGAATTTGCTCTTTAGAGTAAATGCCCGTTTTTATGCTCTGACACCTGCAGCAGGGTTTTTAAGAACATTTTCCCTGCATATTTATTATTACCCTCCCCCCTCATTTAAACTAAATAAATTGAGATGTGAAATCCCCTGATATGTTTCTTTTTAATATGGTCAAACTACCTAAGGACCATTCATATTTATACAAACATATTCTGGAAATCTCACTTGCCGAAACACCCGGCCGTTGTGTCACTTTTCGTGTCCAGCACGCGATCTGTGACGCAATGCTATATCTATGATTGTAAAATGAGATAAATGAGATACAAATGAAATGTTAACCTTAGTTAAATAGAATAAAAAATACACAATTTGGCAATCCAGAGGTCCCGTGTTCAAATCTCAAACAAGTTGGGTGTTTTTTTTTTCATTTTTTTTTTTTCATATAATTTTTTTCACAACAAAGATGGTATCACAAAATTTATTATGTCCAAAAACTAACATTATTTACAAGAAAACTGCGAAGAGTATCCTATAGAATGCGTAACAATTATAAATAAGAAGCTCAGTAAATTGGCGAAGAGTACGTTTTTAGCTTGTTTAAAATCTTTGATTTATATTTTAAACCATATTCTGGCCTGCTTTCACCTGTTTTTCGTGGTTAACAAAATATAGGAAGAACACACGACTTCAGAGATGTGACAAAAGCTACAAAACCTCTAATCGAATGTAAATGTACACGTGCAATTGATCGCATATATGAGCACTTTTTTGGCTGCACTTGTGGACTTGTGAACCACCTGTGACGACGTGTTGATTGCTCGCAACTATTACAGCTAAAAGGAAATTGTGGGATGCAGTCCATCTGTGAGACAATCAAGAATTGAGAGTAGTGCTGTCAGGACTTATTTCCGAAGGAGATGCTATCGCATATGATATAATATGCCACAGGAAATGTCAGATGGCAAATTTAAACATTCTTAGAGAGAAGTTGAAAATATAGGTATCAGAAAATAGTTACCAAAGTATTGAAACTACTCTACGTTGTAGAGAAATAGAGTTTTTGAGAAGGTTAAAAAATATTTTCTCCACTGGCTCTATTACTAATGTGTAGGTTGTCGAAGAACTGTGCAGCAAAATATATTATTCCAACGATTTACGCTACAAGAATAGAACAAAACGAAAAATATTTAAAAGTTCTGCTAATAAAACATTATAATACAGTTATTTCCGACATTTTCTTACTACTGGCAGTGGCATTCGCAACAGGAAACTTGATATTAGTATTTTGTCATAGGGTTTGATAAAACTTTAGGACGAAACTCTTCCGACGTTTCACGTCATTTGTTTGTAATGGCACTGGTGGGTTTCTTAAAAAGAGTAAGTTAACGATATCTCTAAAGGTCTTTTAAATGTAATATTTCACTTTATGGGTAAGCTAGTATCTTGAAAAATGTGTTGGCAAGTTATTAAATTAATTCATTCGATTCTCTAGGTGACAAGGAAATTGATTTCAATTTAAATTTAATGATTTAGAGAAATTTGCTTTAAAAGTACACGCTCATGTTTCAAACATTCATTCGTTAACTGAGTTAAGATGGTGGCCTTTTGCCAAGATTCAACAACGGAGCTAGCACTTACCACCTACCAAAAAATGTTTCTATTCCACTGTCCACTAAGAGACATTATAAATCTTTATTTATAAAAATACACACATTACTAAGAAACCTCATGTTGAATCCCACTGAATTGACAAAAACTGAAACTGGCCACCTAACACCGATTCTTCACACGCAGAGCTGCCTCCACTAGAGATAATAAATTTAGTTAAATAGGCCGCAAGAATCTAAATATAATACAGATAACGGCAGCCAAGTACGTACACGTACGAATGTATGGGTAACTGGACTTTTCATATCCACGGGTGCGAAACAGATTGAATGCGTAACGATACAAAGGAATTTAAATGGGGGGGGGGCTTGATCTGCAGTCGGTTGCCCATTCATCTCGCATGTAACCCCGACCAGATGTACGTACTTGCCTGCTGTTATCAATATAAGAACACTGCAAATACACAGTAAATCATTAAAATATACTGAAATGTATGAATAAGAGACCGATGAAGATCATTGCCAAAATTTACAGATAGTAAAAATTATTAGACAATAATTCTCTAAGAACCAGTGAATTTTTTAGTATTAACAGGTAGTACACTAAAATCCAGTAAAAAAACAGTCCGACTATTCTGCAGGCATGGCAAATACGTCTGGCACCTGAAAAACTGAAATATATTTAAAAAATAAATGCCTTTATTTTGGCAGTCCTGAAAATTTGTCAGATGACAGTTTGCATTATAACAATATCTTAAAATATAGTCTGGGTGTAATGCGAGATTACCAAAGCCTTGCCAGACTCCACTAGAAGTATGGTAACTGGAGGTTTTTACTTCGGAGTAATGTCATATGAATTAGATTTCTTTCATTTTTGGCAACATAATAATAAATGCATTATCAAAGAAAAGTTTCTGTATTATGCGGGGCTTGTTAATTTTTAGGGGGTGGTAACAAAAAAAAAAAATCATTCGGACTGAAAGAGAATCAAATTTTAAGAAGAAAAGGTCCCATCTATGCAACTTTTCATTTTTCATATACATTGATAGTCTTTAGGTTATAACTATGTACTAGAATAATTGGAGTTTAGCTTGAAAAATAGGTATTTCAAATAGGTTTTTGTCAAATAACTCGAAAGATATTGAGCGGAAACAAGCTAGAGACAAATAAGAAATCTGCTAAATGGAGGATAAATTTCGTCTAAATTTTAATTTCTGTAGAATTAATGGTTTCGGAGATCTTGAACAATAAAGATGGCGTCCAAACGTTTATAAGACGAAGTATTTGGTTTAAATGTTAAGCATCTCAGAAACTATGGCATTTACGTCAAAAATGGTAATGAGGAAAATTAAGGGCTATTAATGATTAATCAAATGATTTTTAACAATTTTTATAGCATAAAAGAAAGTTATGACAGAAACAATGCACTTCTTCACATATTTTTAATGAAAACGTCGCCATTTTGTTAATGTAAGTAAAAGTTAAAAGTTAAAAAATATATTCTCATTTATTGTTTTTCGTTAATATATAGTATCACCTAGACGCTCAAATATTTTCTTTCGTTTACAGAACTTGCTTTAGAAAAAAATTGCATTTTAAACTATAAAGGGATTTTTGAAAAAACGTAAAATAAATTTTAGTTTTTGTATTTATTCGGGATTAATAGTTTCGGAGATATTTAAGTTTATAAATGACATCTTTATAGGATGAAGTATTTAGTTTAAATGTTCAGTATCTTAGAAACTATAACAGTTAGATAAAAAAATTAAGAAACAGTATTAAATATAATTAATCAGTCTTTAAAATGCTTTTTCTGTTTGCTTTTATATCATAAAAGATAAAGAAGTTATGTCCAAAATAATGTGCGCTCTCACACTTTTTCAACAAAACCTCGAGCGAGTCTGGCGAGGCTTTGGTGATTGTAAATAACAGCCAAATTTGTATTTTTTATGGAACTATATTATAGACTATAATGGGGAAAAAATTCAGAACTGCGAAAATAAGGACAATAATTTTTTATTTCTGTAAATTTCGAGGTGCCGCCAGACTCATTTGGTAATTCCAAAAATCAGCCAGACTTGTTTATAACTATATTCCATGACAATATCAATTTATATAATAAGTTTCAAATCTGCAAAAATATCCAAGAAATCGATCTGATTTTCCAATAAGCTGATTTAATGAGACATTTCAGCCATCCTTACTTTGGTCAACTGGAGATAAGCCGGATTGCTTTTTCAGTAAGTTTTATGATCTACTTCGTTCTTGTGTGTTTAGAACTAATTGAAGCATTACTTTACAAAGATGTATTATTAAAGTGCCGCACCTCTGGTGAGCTGGTGAAGCAATTCCAGTAAAATAAATGATTAATTCATTATGAAATTCAAAAAAATTAGGACAATGTTGTTCAAACATTCTATTTATTCGCGATCGCTTTTCTTGGAATACTAATGCTGCCAGCTTTGTAAATACAATCTGTTTGTCAAGTCCAATATTTTGTTGCCGAAATATAAACTTTCTGTGTGTCGGCTTTATTCATTAGAATGTACCATTCTGTGCAAAAAAAAAGCGTACAACTCTTGAGCGTGATTTTAAGGTTTTTCTAGCTATGTAAATAGTGTTTTTAAACAAGCTAAAAACGTACTCTTCGCCAATTTACTCAGCTTTTTATACATAATTGTTACACATTCTATAGGATACTCTTCGCAGTTTTCTTGTAAATAATGTTAGTTTTTTGACATCCTAAATTTTGTGAAAAAAACTGTATGAAACAAAAAATGAAAAAAAATATCCAACCTGTGTGGGATTCGAACACCTGTCCTTTGGATTGCAACGCAAAGCTTTAGCCGCTGCGCCACCACATATTGCTACGAAAATTGATTGTCTGTGATATACCTATATCTTTCGACAACCATACATATTTCAACTCGTACTTCTATGAAATATATATCAGGAAAATTCATAAACAAAAAAAATATATTATGGAAATAATATTTCGCAAGATTTCCATTTTAGTACAAGCGAAAAAAATTTAGAGAATATGTTTTTTAAAATTAAATAATTAATAACTTTTTTATTTACCGATCGATTTTCTTCAAAGACAATAGGGTTCTTCCTCGAGCTGACACTAACTTACTTTCTAAATTTCAATACAATCGGACTTTTCCTTCTTAAGTTGAAAAAACGTGATGGACGGACGGACAGACGGACATTTTGAAAGTTGTTCAGAATTCGTTCACTAACACAATGATATGAAATTTTTTTCTCTACGAGCGATATTTACGATTTTATAAATGTGCCGATCAAATACAATATACTCACACTACACTACAATATACTCGTTTTTGCGAAGAGTATAATAATACATATTGACAAGCAATGACAGGACCTATTTTTGTCATTTGTAGATATTCATTGACATCAACGATTTAAACAATTACAATATAGTTGATATGGAAATGAAGTCTGACTTATACAGGCAGATAGTAGATGTACGCTTTTTTTTTTGCACAGAATAGTACAATCCTCGCCCTAATTACTTTAAATAAATATGTGGTTAAATTAAAATTAAAAGAAACACTATTAGAAAGATCGATTCACACTACGGAACAATTTTTTATTGTTGCCCTTTGACGCTATTGTTAAATATTGTACCCATGTTTCAATTATCTTTTGTTCGTTTGCGTTTTTGTTTTTCTCTTAAAATGCGTATTTTGGTATTTTATAATCATTAAATTTACATAGATTTTAGATTGACTAGGTTATCATTATTTTTTATGGCTTTCATCTACCTTCGTTTCTAAAATATTGTTGACTAGCTTATCATTTTTTACTTTTCTCTTTTATTGTAAAGTTTTTATATACCTGTAACGAATGTCTACTTAAATAAAACAATATTTTTTTATTCATTTACTAAAGGAGGACGCGCAGCATGTAAAAATAATAGGAAGTCTTGTCGATGTATTCTCCTCATTCGAATAAAATCATAAAAATATACAGGGTGATTCTTTTAAGGCGGCCATTAGAATATTTCCCACTTGCAGATGAGGTAGACATTTGAGATTTGGTACCCTACCATAGTCGGCCATTGCGAGTCCGAAAATGATAATTTCAAAATGGCGGCACTTCCGGAAATACCGGAAGTCGATACCAACTTCCTTATTTTAAATGGAACACCCAATATATTTTCGACTTTTCGAAATCATCATAAAATTCTGAGTTAAAAAATGTAGCACACCCTATACCTAAACCGAGCTGTTTCGGAGATATTTGACACTTTATAAAAAATTTGACAGGTGCAACGGTTTGCAAGAACCGTTATAACTTTCTACATATAGAAGATCCTTATTTGCTCTTTGGCACGTAGAAAGTACATAAGATGAGCTACTCTCTACAGTCAAAATAAATTCCATAATTGTATACCAAGTATTTTATTTTTCACATTACATTTTGTCAAATTCAAACCTCAAAAACTTTTTTATTTCAAATGGAACATCCTGTATTTTTTTACATCAAGTTATGTTAAATTAAATTCCCTTTTTTCTAGTATAAGCATTATAGGTTAAAGTTACAACTTTTTGAAATATTGGCGATTTTCTTAAATGTCCAAGAATTTTTAGTAAAAATTGCCATCAACTTACCCATGATTAGAAGGAATCGTTAATGTCAGTCATTCTCTTATGTTAAAAAATGCTAGCACATTTAAATTACATCCACGAAGACTTTTAGATTTGTTTATTATTGCTGTCCATTCATGGTATCAAATAGATAGAGCACCAGCACATTCAACAAATGCTGTAGACTTAAGACTGAGAGAATTGTTTCATGACAGATCGTGGGGCAATAGAGGTCCATTTCTTTGGCCCCCAAGATCACCGGATTTGACGTCATTAGATTTTTATTTATGGGGGCAAGTTAAGGATCTGGTTTATCAAACTGCACCCTGCTTCCCGCGACTAGGGAAGACTTGAGATTAAAAATAACACAAGCTATGAATGAGATTGGTGGAAATGAAATCAGAAATGCTACCGCGGCCATCCAGCGTCGGATTATTGAGTGTTTGAACCAAAACGGTGCACATATCAAACATATTCTGTATTATACATAGTTAGTAGTCATTTTACGCTAGATCAAGTATTTCCAAAATATTAGCAAATTGAATTAGGTAGGTAGATATCTACATAATATGTTGTATTATACACTTATTTAAGTTTATTTGTTATTTTGTGTTATTTTTTTTCTCATTCAATTGTCTCATAAGCTACTATGTTTTTTTTGGATAAATTAGAATTTTCAATCTGCGAGTAATTAAATAAGTTCATGTGTTAGGTATAGGACATGCTGATATAAGTCTACCTCAAATTTAATTCTACATCGATTGTCATAATAAAATTTGGCACGTGCCATTTGACAATATGCGTTTTACAGTGTATAGTGGATGGTTTCTGTTCTTGTGGGTATCGAGTAGATGTGTTACATGTTCTTGATATTACTTTATCACATTCTCCATAAATAATAAACAAATCTAAAAGTCTCTGTAGGTACAATTTAAATGTGCTGGCATTTTTTAGCATAAGAGAGTGACTGACATTAATGATTGTTCCTAATCATGGGTAAGTTAATGGCAATTTTTACTAAAAATTCTTGGACATTGAAGAAAATCGCCAATATTTCAAAAAGTTGTAACTTTAACCCCTACAATACTTATACTAGAAAAAAGGAATTTAATTTAACATAATTTGATGTAAAAAAATACAGAGTGTTCCATTTGAAATAAAAAAGTTTTTGAGGTTTGAATTTGACAAAATGTAACGTGAAAAATAAAACACTTACTATTTTGGAATCTATTTTTTTTGCAGAGAGTAGCTCATCTTGTGTTCTTTCTAAGTACCAAAGAGCAAATAAGCATCTCCTACATGAAGAAAGTTATAACGGTTCTTGCAAACCGTTGCACCTGTCAAATTTTTTATAAAATGTCAAATATCTCCGAAATTTCTCGGTTTAGGTATAGGGTGTGCTACATGTTTGTGTGCTACAGAATTTTATGGTCATTTCGAAAAGTTGAAAATATATAGTGTTCCATTTAAAATAAGCAAGTTGGTATCGACTTCCGGTATTTCCGGAAGTGCCGCCATTTTGAAATTATTATTTTCGGACTCGCAGTAGTCGACTAGAGTAGGGTACCAAGTCTCAAATGGCTATCTCATCTGCAAGTGGGAAATATTCTAATGGCCGCCTTAAAAGAATCACCCTGTATACGTGTTATTTTATGGATAGATTCTTTTATTCATGTGGCAATAAATGTTTCGAATATTTATAGTATATAAACAATAAATTTATTATTATCAGAGTTCTCTCTTCGATGGATATAATAAATATTTGACCTAAGCCTCATCCCACATCCCACCGTAAAAGCTTTTTTCATGGGTCGATGCCATAAATGTCGTATAGTCAAGTGTTTACCTTTTTGTGGGTTAAAGTTCAAAAGCTTTTAAAGGGCACCGTAAACCAAAATACTCCTTAATCCTGTTTTATAATGTAAACCACAAAAGATAAAATTTAAATGGATATTTTTATGATAAAATAGAAGCTAAATCTGTATTTCCGAGCGGAAATAGCACGGAATGGAATGCTTCTCTATTATATCCACCCAGATATTGGCGGACGAGCTTAGAAAGCAAACACTTCCAGTGCCATATTTTGCACAATTTTTAGTTCCATCACACAGAATATCTATTGTGTTCGGTAATTGATATGATTTATTTGCATACAGAAATGCACAGCGCCATATCCGATTTGTGGAGTATCCGGATGGCTTTACTTTGCTCTCTTGTATGCATTGTACTCGTCCAATCGCAATACACATTCGAATGAACTTATAAAGCAGCATCCTGCATTGAAATGGCGTTTGTTGAGTTTTTTAATAAGCTTGTTACATAATACCAGTGTAGTGTATAGAATGTACAAAACATTATATTTCCAGTCTGCTCTCAGCAAAAGAAATGTTTTATGTTATCAACCCCATTTTCCACATCCAGTTTTAGAGAAATATGAATGTAGTCCACTCAAATTAGGAAAAAAACGCCGTTTTAGAGAAAAATTTTGAACAGCAGTTTCTCTGCATAGAAAGTAAGTACTCAAATTTTAGAACAATTTTTTGCTTATGCGTATGTATATAAGTGTTTTTGTTTTTTTTGCCTTTGGACGTATATATCTCAAAAAGTGCGAGTTTTTAAGGTTAAACGAACGTAGATAAACGTGCTCAGAATACAATTTCCTACAAAAAAGATTCTATACATTTTTTCGATTATCCCATTGGTTTTTCCGAAAAAGCGACTTGAAAATAATATATACCTATGTGTTTTTTAGTGTTTTTTTTTTATTTTGAATGCAAATATCTCGAAAAATACGTGATTTTAGAGCTAGATGAACATAAGTAAACTTGTTCAGAATGAGATTTCCTACAAGATAGGCCCTATAAATTTTTCCGATTATCCCATTGGTTTTCTCGGAAAGGCTTCTTGAAAAATATGTGTCCCGCTTTTCATAAATCCACCCTGATATCTCAGTTATTAATAATGCAATTTTCTTCAAATTTGGGTGGTAATTATATGTTGGAAGAATAAATTATTTTGCATAGAAAACATTTTCATTTTTCATTGACGTGCGGTTTTAGGGTGTAAAAAGAGGTCGATTTTTCGACAAAAGGATATTAGGGCTTATTTTAGACAAATTTTTCTATCATATTTGGATTTAGCATGTCCAAAAACCTCGTAATCCATATTCTCCATGATCTCAAAAACGGATTATAGCAGAAATGAAAAATTAATTAATTTCTTAATATATCAGTTATTAATAATGCGATTTTCTTCAAATTTGGGTGGTAATTATATGTTGGAAGAATAAATTATTTTGCATAGAAAACATTTTCATTTTTCATTGACGTGCGGTTTTAGGGTGTAAAAAGAGGTCGATTTTTCGGCAAAAGGATATTAGGGCTTATTTTAGACAAATTTTTCTATCATATTTGGATTTAGCATGTCCAAAAACCTCGTAATCCATATTCTCCATGATCTCAAAAACGGATTATAGCAGAAATGAAAAATTAATTAATTTCTTAATATATCAGTTATTAATAATGCGATTTTCTTCAAATTTGGGTGGTAATTATATGTTGGAAAAATGAATTATTTGGCATAGTAAAAATTTTCATTCTTCATTGGCGTGCGGTTTTAGGAGGTAAAATAGGGTAGGTTTTTTGGCAAAAGAATATTAGGGCTTATTTTAGACATGTCCAAAAACCCCTTAAATTCTTCATGATCTAAAAAAAAAACGGATTATGGCAGAAACGAAATATTAATTAATATCTTAAAAAACACTTTTTAATTTTTTGCTGTAACAAACCTAAAAACAATTTTTTTTTTATAAATTCTGGTCTCTTCAACATAACCACCTTCCAATGATACCACACCGTTTGTCGTAAATGTTGCCTCGTCACTAAACATACTGTTTTTTTAAAAAATCTGTCATTAAGATAGTTACCTTGCAACCATAGGCATTAATCAAAAGTGCTTTGAAAAACAAGTTTTTATTTGATATTTGGCGATTCATAAGAATTGTCAAAAGTTAAACAGTGTTATTTAATTTATCAATCTTACTGATAATGGCAGAAAATCGGAGAGTAGTTCTTACAATTGAAGAAAAAGTTGAAATTATCCGCTTAATTGGTGATAATTCGATACTCTATCAACGATTTCTCAAACGTACTGCAGGTATTGAAATGACAACTGCTGGAAATGAATAACCAGAATATTTACCATTATTTGATCTTAGATTGATGTGCCTGAAATTCCAGTTTTGTCGGAAGTGATGTCAAATCACGTCTTTCGAATGCACAACACCGTTTATTTCAATGTAATGCATCATATATAAGTAGCTTTATTACAATTCATCTATCTTAGTAAATAAGTAAATACGTGCATTGATTGATAGAACATTGATGCTAGCTTGATACCCGATACATCATAATATTGGTACAACACAAAGTTGATTTTATGTTTCAAGATATAAAATTGCAGTTGTGTCTAGTCGAGGAAAAATACTTATTTTTTTTATAGCATGTGCTATAATTAATATATTCCACGGCATAGTTTATATGGCAGGAGCAGATAATGAATTGGCTCGAAGATTATTGGCAAAAGCTCAAGAACCGAACCTTTTTCAAGCTAGAGTAGAAGCGGAAAAGCTGCGATTTAGACATGAAAGATGAATATTATTGCAGGAGAATCATTTTCCTGATTTTCCCATACTACAAGCAAGAAGAAGAAAGGGACAACGTTTTCGAATATGACGAAAGTGTGAATAAACCGGGATTGTTGAGAATTCGCGTTAGGTCTAGGCATGGCGATGCGATTAAGTATCATTGTGGGTGCATTATAATACAACCAACAAATGGGACACGTAGGAGAGGTTGTTGTACGTTAAGAACCAGTTATATCATATTATTGTACTTGCAAGACTGGAAGTTGAACAGTAGGAATTTGTTGCCACGTAGCAAGTGTGATTTGATGTTTAGGGTATGCACGACACGAAGCACACGTAAAATATCCATCCATGAATATCCTAGGGGAATTGAAGATGCTGGAAACCATGACGCAATGGAGGTTGTCGAAGTTTAGTGACTTATAGTTATACTAAACCTATATTCTCAACTGTTATTTTTGCCTTTTAAATCCCTATTCAACTGCCACAATTTTAGAATGATTAATATTAATTTTGGAAAAGTAGAGCAATTGATACAAAAAAATTACATGCAATATCGCATCACTAGCGATTTTTCCTTCACAGTCAATGACACTTTTTATATTTTATTTACAAAGGCGCCTTTTGCATACAATTATTTTAAGTCACTTTTTAACTTTGTTCATTTTATATATATTTATTTCGCATTGCTGCGAATGGAGCTTATGTTCGTTTTTTTTAACTGTTTTTAATCTAATCCGGTCTCGTTTCATCCAGCCTAGTTTTCACTGACTGGCCACAAATGCAGTTTTATATCTTGAAAAATAAAATCAACTTTGTTTTGTACCAAGATTATGATGTATCCGGTATCAAGCTAGCATCAATGTTCTATCAATCTATGCAAGTACTAAGATACTGAATTTTAATAAAGCCATTTATATATATGATGTATTAAATGGAAGTAAACGGGTGTTGTGCATTCGAAAAACGTGATTTGACGTCACTTCCGGCAAAGCCGGAAGTTCAGGCACATCAATGTAAGACCAAATAATGGTAAATTGTCTGGTTAGCCATTTCCATGATTTCCATAATTTCAATACCTGCTGCTTTGAGAAATTGTTGATACAGTATCGAGGGTAATTGAAGTCTTTGAAGAAGAAGAAACTGTCCATAATTTGAAGTCTTGCCAAAGGAACTTATTATTCAGAATCAGTTGAACTACAACATATCAAAAACCGCTGCCCAAGGAATCACTACTTCCACATCCAGATTCTCTATCCAAGTCACTCACAACGAAAAAACTCTGTATGTGAAAATAATTGTTTATGGAACTTTAATAATATAGTATTTGAAATCCTCTACCCCAAAAACCCATAAAACGATACCCCACATCGGTAGTGGGGTGGGGGTGGTGATAGGGGTGATAGTGGAGGTGGATGAAGTAAAAAAATATTTCTGGTTCCTGTACATACACTAAATCACTTTTTTTTTCATTCCCTTTAATAAGGGGGTGGGGGTGGTAATGGGGGTGGCTAATGCCAAAAATTTTTTTGAGACAGCTTCTCTTGTATATACTAAATACTAATTTTTTGGACTCTTACCTGCTTGATTGACCTATTTACCCCAAATTTACCCCAATTTACCCCCCAACCCTTCGACGGAATAAGATGAAAATATAATCTAGTTCTAGATCTCGTTAAAGTACATATGTCTACCAAATTTCAAGTCAATATCTTAAACGGTTCCAGAGTAAACGTGCGCACAAAAAAAGTTACAGACAGACAGACAGAAATTTTTTTTCGCTCAAACTTAAAATCTCGACGTTTCATGACATTTTAAGCCTATTTGGACAATAAAAATTTTTAAAAATTTTTTTGTCGTTACTATACTTCCACTGGACGTGGAGGTAAAATTAATCAAATTTGACAGGCCACCAATTTACCTATAAAACGTGGGGTGTTCGTTATAATAAAGTTAGAATACAGTCAAAAGATATACAATTCATTACTGAACTATAATAGATACGAAAAAAATTAATAGAATCATTATTGTAGAAAATTTTACATATAGCCACTTTTTGATTAGGGCTAACCGTTTTCGACATATGAGCGAAAAACCAAAAACCTTCTTCGGGTCATTTTTTTACATTCCAGAGCAACAAAATTTGGACAGGAACACATTACACTGTCTGATGTTCATACATGCTGTTATAGGTTGTGATACAACCTCCGCTCCCTTTAGAAAGAGCAAGATTAAAGGCTTGCGCCTTTTAGAACAAAACCCGAATCTGCGACAGACTGTTGCATTATTTACGGAGGATGCTGTATCCCAAGATGACATTGCAACTGCAGGGAAAAAATGCTTGTCTCTTATGGGGCAACAAAGTTCCAGACGCTTGATGAGTATAGATATTTTTCATACAATCGTCTGATCAGTAAGCAGCAATTACATTTCAATCGCTCATACCTCCAAGTCCAGTAGTGGATGGGTAATAATTTAGAGCCGACTACCTGGGGTTGGCAGTTAAGCTATGGGGCTTTGAAATCAGTTTAGATCCAGCCCCTAGCAATTTACTGAAGCCATATCCTGTGGTTGCAAATCGAGATGCACAAAACTTTATGAGTGCTTATCAGCAGGGTTAAAATGTTCCGCCATGTGTACAGTACACAGTATATTTTTCTTCTGTAATGGTAATATACCTAAAAAAATGTTTTTGTTTTACTTACAACCTATAACACTTATTTTACAGTGTATTTTGTACACAATTGGGATTTTTGAAAATTTAATAATATTCTGCACCTCATAATTCAAAAAGAGAAAAAAATGTCAAAAAATCAAAAATTTTTTATTTTATTATTGCCTACATTCATTTTTTATTTGAAACTTTTTCCGATCTGCAACGATAAAGGATTTATATACAAAAATCTGAAAATGAGCCGCCATTTTTCAATATAGCGGACGAAGCACAGCTTCGGTTTTAGGGGACTTTTAGTATATTCATTAGGATGGTAGGTGGAGCATCTCCACCAAATTCCTTGCTTGTACTAATTTTATCGAGGTCAAAATTTATTTTTCCTGCACTATGCATGGATATTGAAGATAATCAGCTTGATATATTTCACTCAAATATTAAGTGTGTATTTTTTCCCTATATGTTACAGGTATATATTTGTACCTCTTTTCATACTAATAAGTACAAATCAAATCTATGAATTTTTCTCACCACGGAATTAAAGTTTACTGTGTGGTGGGGTGATCAAATAAATAAAATTAAATCCAATGTCAATCCTTTTTGTTAGCCAATCTCTTTCTGAACATGTTCAAAGCAAATATAAAACAAGTATTCGACTATTTTCCTAGAATATGATAAGATGCCTGAACTATATATATATTTGCATACAAAAGTAGCAGACATAGAAATGTCTCAATTTTCCACAGGTAATATAGTTTTGTGTATTTACCTGTACTGTATAGTTGCTAATTTATTTTATAAGAAAAATAAATGTTATGTTATTATTATTTCGAGCATCGCAGCTTTATGATGTCCATGCTACTCTTACTTTACTACATTATACCTATATTGAGTAATCAAAAGTCAATGTAAAACGATTTTCAAATTTAATCTTCCACAATAGATTGTATTTTTTCCGCAATTTCTACTCGTAAGTATTTGAGAAGACAATCTCTGATCAAATCACCACCGTCTTTGAATCCCAAGCATCTGATTTGGCCATTGAAAATTCGTTTAGAGGACTAGACGACCGAGAGCAAAGTTTAGTTAGGACAACAAGCAATTACAAATTCAATTATTACCATTGCCCTGTGCCTTAGGGTTCGTTTTTCGGTCTAGACATGATAAATAGATGGAGCTCACGCACAATGGCCTTCATCAGCCCTTATCCCTCCAGAATCAACCCATCGACCGGAAGTGGTCTGCTATGGCCCATAAGTCAAGAGCTTGCGTCGCACTTCTGTTCTATTGTGCACTAAAGCTCCTTAGACCCAATTTTATACGATGAAATTGCGAATCTTGAGACTGCTTCCTTCCTTCCTGAACGAATTTAACTCGAGATTTATTATGAGGTAATATTTTCAGTCAGAAAGCAGAAAAGTTATTTCACCCAATTTTTCTTCATAATAAATTTATAATAAACCTAATACCTAATTTAGAAGTCCCCGGAAATTAAGTATGATCCTCTGGATGTCTTTTTTTTAAATGCAATTACATACAAATTTTATTTTACTGGATATGTTCATATTTCCATCAATTCCAAGTTTTAAGTTTTATAACAACGAACTCAATATTTCGCCTCTAGACAATAATAATAATAACAGCACTTTATCTACGTAGGCTTGAAGTGACTTTATGCGGGGGACTAAACCTTTGGAGACAAGGAGCACACACCTTTCAAGTAGCACAAATTGCTTTTTAAAAAAGCTAATAGTATCTACTTCACGTTTTCATGAAGCGTAATGTTGTATAATTAAGAGTTAACAACAATATTCTAGTATTAATATAGTATTCACATACCTAATATAGGCACAGTTTATACAGACTGAGTAAACTCAGTAAAATGTATGATAATACTTCAGTAACATTATGGTAACCTCTCTGTTTCATTTTACCAGATTTTATAAACCATGTTATAAGGCTTCTAAGAAGTTGCTGTATAAGGGCTGCAAGTAAATTTTTATGCAATAAATTATGGAGCCGGGCAAGCTTGTTTCGACGCCGGCAACGGTTTTCGACCCAAAACATAACCATTGGAGTATGTCCAATTTGGCAAGGAATGGAGTTGTTTCGGAATAAAAAAATTCAAATAAAAAAACTTGCCAACTGTACAGTGGAGTGGAGAATTGATGATTAAGATCAGTTGCAGTTTTCTCAAAATTGAAGATAGGCGTAACGCGTTTTTTATTTATTTGAACCTAAAAAGCAGTCTCTGACAATTTACAGACACTGTTTTTAGAGACATAGAATGGCTGTACACGTTTATATATAATTCCAGGAGCATTTTGGTGGCATTCATACTTATACCATGATTAGTGTGACAATTATTACATTTAAATACCGTATTTTCCTGCATCAGTTAAATATACTTACTTGTGTTTTGTAGATTTATGAGACACACTTGATATTTAACGAATAAATCACCGCCAGATATGATAAATGCACAATGGCGTTTTATAATTTACTTCACGTTGTAGTTTGTAGTCTTCATCACGTGATAGAATTTATCGATTTTATTGGTTACACTGCTTCAGCATTCTTGTAATTTTACAGTAGTAACGTGAATTCACACATTTGTTGTAACATTACAAGAAGGTCTGTAAATTTACACTAGGACTAGTAAAGGACCCTGCACTTTTTAAAGGTATTTTGGTGATCAATAGATTTTTCTGATTTTTTTATGTTAATTCTTGAGGTATGTTTACCAACCCTGCAAAAGCACAATCATATGGGGTTCAGAGTTTAGACAGGAGAGGGCGTTGAAGTTGTCTTTGTAAGTTTTATATTTGCTTCCATTCCGGTAAAACCGTTGAAGTAAAACTCACCAGGTATGATACGTATATATTATATCATAAAACGATTATTGTGTCACATCCGTTTGTACCGAAAATGACGTAAATTGCAGATTTCGCACCAGAATCGGGGGTACGGCGTATAAGTATCTGAATTATGTGAGATTAAGCCTCATGCAAAGATTTGTATTAGAGACTATTGGTGTCCAATCAATAGAGGCTCGAGACAGAGAGCGGTTCATAACGACTCATGTGACAGAATTCGCC